>JAQFZH010002476.1:0-16451 GCA_034695485.1 Entomobrya nivalis | reverse complement strand
CGTGACTAGAGATGTAGAGACAAGCGTGTGCAAAAAAATAGCGAACGTATTGATTTTTACTGTGCACATGGAAGTGATTGTCCGTCAAAATTAAATAAAAGGTTAATTAAAAGGAAGTTAATTAAAGTTATTAACGATGGCTGATGCTTGACTTAAAAGTAAACCTGTCGTAGTATTCAAGAAGCAAGGGACACAAAATACTGCTTGCATTCGGAGTGATGGAGGCTGCATTACCTCCACACGTTATGTCTGTTTCCACACAAGTGGTCTAGCCACGATGCTGGATAAGTATGATTTACCAGATGAGGCTACTAATGGAGGTTTAGGAATGAAACGTGGACCAGGTTGTCCAAAACAAGTCACGAAAGCATTAAATAAATAGTCCTACTTTTTTAAATATTGTAAGCTAATTTTAAGGCAACAAATAATTAGGGGGCAAACAAATTCACGGGATTTTTTTTTCGGGGATTAATCTGAATTAAAAAGGGGTAAAACCCATACATTTTAGACGCCTGAGAACCATATTCCCGTCGCAAAATACCCTATTTTGGTGAGTGTCTGGCGGTGGTGGACGAGCTAACTCTTCCACGCTGAACTCATGTGTGAACTAAAGCACATCTCCGTTCAGCAAGGAAAGCTTTTACCATCTCTTACGCTCAACCACAGACTTGCTCTAATGCTCTCATCAAACTAGCATCTCCCTTCAAGCCTGAAGTGTTGTCGGAATATTAAATTAACTCTCTAATTACCACTGATTTTTGTTAACAGTTATTTTAAATTGGCTTTAATAAATTCGACTAATGTTTTGTATTAAAAATATAACAGTTTGGCAAAATACGTATGTCGTGAATATAACAAGGACACATTTACTGCGTTTCCCAACCACTCACATGTATTAAAACACTGTGTAAAATGCTCAGTGTAAAATAAAAATATAGGATAAAGTCATCGCACATTTCGAAGCGTAAGCATATAGAAATGCATGTGGAGTATGTTGTAAAGTTTGTGTCTAATATGTAGCTTCTATCCTGTATAAAAACAAAATTCATTTTCAGAACAAAAATCCTTTATATTAAGAGAGTGTACACCGCCCTATAGTAAAAACTATACCAGAAGGAGCATCAGTATATGACGAAGAAGTACAAATTCATGTACTTTATACATAAATTATATAAAGTATTTTATTTTAAAAGTTGATGTCGTCACACTTTGGTTTTTTGTTTTGGCCGTTTTCCAAAATAATATTATAGTTAACCTAAGTAACAAAAAGTAAATAAAATAGGGAACATTAATTTTTTACTGCTGGGATATTCCAACTATGAGTATATTACAGAGTATCTAGTGAAAAGCTTTAAATAAAGTTTTAAATAAGAAAAAAAACACACGGTATGCAACACACTCATAACTTATCAGCTCACTCGATCATATCAACTAAAAGCGTTGCAGCTGTAACTATTTTCTTTTAAGTTTTATAACAACAATGCACAAGATTCCTGCGAACCACGACAACAGATTAGACATAGTGAATAACAGCAACGTTCTACAACAACACATAAATAGTTACTCAGAAAATACTCTCAACATGACAGGAATGATTAACTTGGATTAAGTAAAAATGAGCAAAGTAAATTGTTCTAAATGTGACAAGAAATTTGTCACAAAACACACTCTGAAATTACATGTGAAATTAATTACATTTTTTAATCATGCGAACTGTGCCCCAAAAAGTTTAGTGAACAACGAACTTAAAAAATAATATTTTAAAAACTTAAATAATTTGATCTTTTTCTATACACGTATATAATTCTTGAATTTAGATAAATGAAATACGTATTTTAATTCGAATGTATTATCTTTCTTCCCTTCTCAGCATTAGTGTACATTTTGCATACATATCTATAACAATTCTATTTTCTTAAGGCAAAGGAGCTATCTAAATAATAAAGCATGTCTGGAAACAATTGCGACAATTTTTGAAGCATATTCATTAATAACTTGAAGCAGTATCTAAGTAAGCAAAAATTTATTTAAATACTACTGACTTTGAGGTATAAAAATCAAACAACGTCGGATCCTTGAACGACTTTTCCACTGAGAAAATTGCAGAAAATGAAACGTTCCAAATACGCAATAATTCCTACTACTAAAAAACAACTGATAGGTCAAAGGTCAACATACCAAAACTTTTTTTAAATGAGATTTTTTATGATGTATGATTCTAAAAGTTAAAACTACGTATTAGGCTACAAATAAAACGAGCCACATCAAAAAATTCTTTGCGTCTACATACGAGTAAAACCTTGGAATGTATTAAAAGACTTTGCAAACGTTCGAAAAGGACCCTTCCGTTACCATGTGTGCTGCTGCCATGGAACTGAAAATTTGGCGATCAACTTTAAAGATAATTGAAGCTAAGGAGCTAAGCTTCAAAGCAAAAGCAAAAAAGTTACATCCCAGACGGTGAATGATCAGGTTGCCCAAAAATTGGTTGCACTTTTCCCGTAAAAAAACCACTTCAAACCATGAAAAGTGGAATTGTTGTAAAGTCTTTAAATGCCCTAGTCGTACCAAAAGCACGAAATATCGAAATGTTCTGGGCATTATTCAAAGCCGAATGAGCCAAGCCATTAATACCACTAAAGTTTTTTAGCAATTCATCATTCTATACAGAGATATGGGTCGAAACGTATATAGGCACATAAAAATAATCAGGAATTTTTGTAATTGGCAGCGCTTTCAAAATGCTCCGTTATATTGGTAACAAAGGCATTTAAAGATTCGGTTTTGTATGCTTCACTGCAGCCCCTTTCATTGTTTAAGTTAGAAGCAATGGACTAACTTCCAATGTTTACTTTTCTCACGCTAAGGAATACTTTAATGTCATGTATATGTGTGTTGCCTGCCTTGAAGCATACCAGACAAATGAATAGGTGCATATTCCTAACATGTATTACGAACTCAAGTGCATATCACGTGAACAAGTCAAAGAACAATAATGACTCATCAAAGCTATTTTTATATATTTGAGACAATAAACTAAAACTTTATGAAATGCAAGTTTAGGTGGCTTATTCATATCACGTGAACCCAAAGGAAAAGAACATGCACTAATTTCCATGAATGCAATTGCTGAAATATAAAGCTTAAGTAAACTTACATGAAAAAGTGTGTGTCCTTTAAGGGTAATATATTTTATACCTTGTGGATAAATTAGTTTGTTGTATCGTAAAAATACAATGATGCTATGAACGACTTTAGCAATTCAGTTGGCTCGCAGTGCTCGTTCAGTTGACAGTCTCTCCCAGTTTCAGGGGCGAATTGGGACATATGGCATTCCAAGTTGTACATATTTGTGGTACGTATGCTCTCAGTACGATAATTTCACGGTTTTAGTGTTTTTTTGGTAAATTCTGTCTAAAAATATTTGTATTAGTATGCCCAACTTTTATTCCATTTATTGCAGTCAATTCGTCCAATTTAAAGCCACCAAGATGCATCCGCCCTAGTGGGAGTGGAGACTTTTGTTGAAAAAGACACCGCTTGAGCTTACGGGTCACGGACAATTGTGGAGTATCTTCGATTTAATTTTGAGAGTAAAAGGTTTATAAGAATTAAAAGTTGATGATTACTCACAAACTAATTAATGGTTGAGTTTGTACAGTGCTTTAAATATGAACTATGCAACATGTTTTCTTCCAGCATTAGATAAAATGAAGAATGTATTTTTACGAGAGGATAATTTATTTGTTATGTTTTAATTTATAGATTGATTTCGTGAAATGATCAGCGGAACCATCCACAATAGTCTCTTACTAGTGCTCCAATTAACTTTTGATCTTGTGTAAATACTTGTAACCATAAAGGCTAGCCTACTATTTTTTAAATGTTTTGTTTAAGGAGATCATTTAAGTTTCCAGTTAATTCGAAGTTTGATAGGGGTGAAATGAAACAATGAAAGGAGGTATATGAAAGCGCGATGATGAAATGGAAAAGCAACCATGTAGTTTGTGAATAGTGTTTAAAATGTTTAGTGTAAACGCTCGAGTTAAAAATGGCATGATATGATCTTACGTTGTCGATATCTTCTGCTCCTATTGTTTTGTGGCATTTGTCTATCAACTTCAATAAGATTTCAACGTTTATAGTTTTTTTAGCAAGTCGTGATATTACGTAGTATAAAAATGAAACCGACCTTAAAAATTGCAATTCAAGCAAATATTACTTCAATCCAATATATCACCTAAATTTTCTAAATTATCGTTTTGATAAAATTAATGCATACAAAAATGCCAGAAATTTAGAGAATTTGCGTTATCTCTCTATCAGACAATACAGGGGCGAAACTACGAGGGAAGCAGAGGGAAGTTGCTTCCCGGGCCGGGCCCCGAAGGGGCCGGGCCCGTGCTTCCACTTGAAATTACAGGAAATCTAACCGAGATGTGTTTTATGTTTTATGGTTATTTTAAATTTAAAAATTGACAAATTTGACTTCAACTTTTGACTTGACCCCTACTTCTTTTACCATTAAATCATAATACCTGTAAATAAATGTTGTCTTTTAAATAAAAGTTCTTATTTAAGTTCTTAAGATATCTAACATATAGCAGAGTGTTTAACTAAAGTCTTAAATATTTCAAAAATTACAACAAATTCTGTGAATATTCACAACCGTTTAGAAATAGTCCTAATGCAAATATATTAACCCAAGGAGGGGTTAGTTGCAACAAAAATAAAATATTTCTGCTATGTATAATATAGGTCTATTATACAGGATTCGAGTTGATATACATATTGTTCTTGATGCCTTTTCGAATCGTTTGATTAAGGAAACCAAATCCGAAGTTTTGTTTTGTTGTGTAAAATGATCTACGTTTTCCAACCTATAATTGAAACACACTGATTTTAGAAATACAGACAAATTTTAAACGTCACTTTTTATATTTTTGGCGATACCTGTGAAATTCCTAGATTGGACTACTAAGGTATATAAAGTTCATATTCAAACCCACAAATTTAATACGAAGAGTATTAAATATTAATTATGACTGTACATTTGACTGACATTTTAAATACCAGCATTCAACTTCTTTTAGAAACATGCATTTTTATCGAATATTTTAAATTCAATATAACACGCACACATTCGTTTTGATGAACGAAAATTTAATATACTGTACGCGTAACTCAGGGCTTTAATGGCTCAGGATCGATGTTCGATATCGAATAAATTCTAATTTAAAAATATGCCTATTTGATATCGAAAGGAAATCTTCGATTTCCAAAAAAACGTTAATTTAAATATTTAAGGATGTTTCCAGATTTCTCGGTTATAGTTTGAATCGACTCGTTTCTAAAACATTCCATTCGACTTTAAACTCATTTTAATGTAACTTCACCTCATACCATTCTATTTTTAACTCATCTTAATGGAATTCAACTCCTTTATTCTACTTTTTGACTCATTTAATTCGATTCAGTGAGATCTCTTATTCGATTTTCTAACATTTTGTATTCAATATTCCATCATTTTATTATCGATTTTCTATCACTTCGTAATCGATTTTCTAACATTTCGTATTCAATTTTCCATCATTTTACTATCGATTTTCTATCACTTCGTAATCGATTTTCTAACATTTCGTATTCGATTTTCCAACATTTTATATTCGATTTTCGGACATTTCGTATTCGATTTTCTAACATTTCGTATTCGATTTTCCAACATTTCGTATTCGATTTTCTAACATTTCGTATTCGATTTTCTAACATTTCGTATTCGAATTTTTAACATTTTATATTCGATTTTCGGACATTTCGTATTCGATTTTCAAACATTTTATATTCGATTTTCTAACATTTTTTATTCGATTTTCTAACATTTTTTATTCGATTTCTAAGATCTCGTGTTCCATTTTTTCAAGTTACCTTATTAAATATTTGAGATCCTGTATTCGATTTTCTAATATCTCTTATATGTTTTTCATTTGATTTCTAGATATTTTGTTGAGATCTTTAAATTGCATATATTTGCTTAACAAAGAAATTTTGTCAATTTGTGTAAATCTGCAATTCAGTTTATAAGGATCGTTTTTTCGATTTTTAAGCGACACATATTTAAGTTATAACGCATTCTGTTTTGATTACTAAATACTGTTTTTAAGTTGCTGAATAAAATCTTTGGACTTTAAAAGTTTGTATATCCCAGCAAATCTTCCTGATGTTAAACTCCAATTCAAAGCATAACCTATTTATTTTAGCAAAAAGGAGTTCATTTTAATTCTTAAGAAGCATTGTTTTGTTTTTAGCTATTTATTCCGATTCTCAAGTATTCATTTATTCGAAATAACAGGAATTCATATTGGTTATGTATGGAATGATTCTAAATGGAAATTGCTGTATTTCATTTATAAGGAACGTAGATTTGATGTAAAAAGTCTTTAAGTGACGAAAGATATATAAATGAGGTATTATTTACTTTTACGAGCTATTACCTATTTATTAATAGCTAGTATAAATTAAACAAACTCACATTTATACATTTTTAACACAAAATTTGAAAACTATGCTTCCCGGGCCGGGCCCACCGTAGTTTCGCCACTGGCCAACAGGTCTGAAAAAAACTTTTGAAATGCATGATTTTTACCAAATTTGATTTTGCGCTTTTAAGCTTATTTTTTCGCTGGTTTTAAAATTTCTTTTTGTTTTGCTGACCTGTCATTTTTACATTTGGGCCACTACAAAAAAATCCTTCTGCATACTTTTAAGTTAGACCCTTGGCGATATTATCATACCAACATCTGGACCATAGATCAACATCACGGTTAGATATACGAAAATTGCCTTGGTCCGGTACTTTTGGAACGCCCTACGCAACTTGGCTACGCAATTGTTTTAAATGAAATGGTTAGACTTTTCCAAGGAAATCAAAATAATAGAATTGTAATGACGAAAACACATTTGTAATTTTTAAGTAAACTACTTCACTTTAAACAAAACCGTTTTTTATAAAATTCTTCAATTTGTCGTGTTTGCGTGTATATTTGTAAATCTAAACAAAACATTTAAGTACACACTTATCAAAAAAATGCATGGAGAATATTATTCCAATTTATTGGTACATGTATGAATTCGCTTGATACTTGATCCACTTGATAGAAAGTAAGCTGCTGAAAAAGGATGTACCAAGTATTTCAAAAAAGTACGTTTGGTTCCAGGGGATGCTCATCGCTTTATCTGAAGGTAAGTAGATTTTAAGAAGCAGAAATAAAAATGCAATAAAACGATATCTTATACAATATTAATTCTGCTGATTCTAAGTTAATTTGGTAAGAGGGTATCCGAAGAAGTAAAGTATTCTCAGACAATAAATGATGTTTGCAAAAGATTTTTACATTACACCGAAGCGTGCATTAGTATTACATTGTAACGAAAAAAATGTTGCGATCAGATGAAAAATTCCCCAGTGTAAAAAATAATTTTCTCGTTGCTTTAGCTATGAAAAAGAAATGAATGCAATACACTGAAGAAGAACAACAAAATTCAATTTTTTTATCAACTTTCAGATTACAGTGGGCACAAATGTACCTTTATTTGATTTATGCATCCAGTAGTCTTCCTTTCTTACAATTTGCTACGACAAAGGTTGATCTACATCATCAATGTCATTCCTGTATCTATCACCAGAAATATTCCTTAACGTTATTCTTGCTTTAGAAAATTCCATGATGAAATAGTATTTTCTCTTAATGTTCTAAAAACATCCACCTAAAACATCGTCTTATGGCGTATAAAACTCGATTTGCCACTTGCATTGACAGTTATGTTCACTGATTGCTTTGTTTCCATTTTCGACGTACTTCTAGTGCACGTTGTGAATTTAAATAGTGATTTATATGTGTAAACAGGTGTTCACACTTTATCACAAATTATACTGTAAATTTATTTGTGACTGAACTTCAGTCACAAATTTAATATAGCAGTTCTAAGATAGAATATTTTAACAACGGGAGTTTATCCAGCATTTTAAAACAAATATTTAAATCCTTAGAAATTGCACACAATTTAAATAATATCTCTAATTATTTAAGTTATTTCGGAAACGCCAAAAGTATCTAACTTGGTCAGTCTAACGCAAACAAACACATCATCATGAAAATTCACCCAAGATATCCCATGAATCGCTATTCACACAGTTTGAGGTGCACACATTCTGTTCCTGCCTCTAAATGTATAGACAGGTAATCTTAATACCATATTTTTTCTACCCTTCTGTGGAAAATATGTACTTTAAGGCTCATCTCATTATGCAAAGCAGTAATACATGTAATAATAATCGGTTTTTTATTTCATTCAAACATTTTGAGAGGCAATTTTACACAAATTGAAGTTCTCGTTATTGTCAATTCCTATTACAATTTCCTTACTCAGATTGCCACAAGACCTTTTAATGGTGCCTACCGGCTGCCAGCCTACGTGTTCAACAATCCTTCACAAATTAATTATAATCAATTGAATAATCTTAACTATAGACCGAAATCCGCGACGGGCCTTCACTGCTCTGCACTCTGCACACCTGTTGAGTTTTGTAGAGCAAGTTACCTTTCAAATGCTGTGTAGATAATGCTTACTCTGTGGAAACTAGGTCAACTTGTATTTAAGATTGTGTTGTGATGGGTCCTACTAATTTACAGAATACAGAATAGAATAAATGCTACAAAACTGATAGCTTCAGATTTTTCTCAGCTCATACAAGTTATGACACAATGTCCCTCAATAACTACATAAAAGTACTCCACCTGCGTGAGAACTTTTGCGCTGTCTACAAGTGAACTAAATAACACAGCCGCCTGTTTTTCTTTGAAAATAACCGATTCATATGCATGCAACCTAAACATCTTAGTTATAATTTGTTTAAAGATAAAATCGCTTAAAACTGTAATGCAAGTTATATTATTAGTAAAAAAACTCTGAATTAATTGTTGTTATTTGAATAGAACATTTTGCACTTAATTTCAATTTGTGGTTTAAAAACTCAACAAAAAGTAATCCCAATACCGGGAATCGAACCCGGGCCTGCTGGGTTATAGCCAGCTATCCTAGCCACTAGACCATATTTGAGGATATGGAAGTGATGAAAGAAATATAATGAGTGATCTTGGGGAAAGTTCATATCATTTGTAAAAAATAGCTTTTAATTAAAGGCTCTATTGAATATTAGCACATTAAAACGATAAATTTAATAATCAGTCCATATTTATTCAACGCCAAACCTTTACAAAATAGAGTCCTTTAAAGGTAAACTTCATGAGGAAGAAATTTGTCGGCTACAGTGTCCGTGCTTTTGTCAAAATTCCACACACATTTTTTAAGCTGCTTACAATAGATCAGGCACTTCTCCATTGTAATCAGAGCGGTGAAGACAATTTTTCTTGCAACCATCGTTCTTAGGGCAGTTTGCTAAATAAATGTAAAACGAAATTAACAGTTACCCATCTGACTATCTTTTGGAACGGAAATTGTTTGTTTGTTCAATATTTATTAACGACGGAACTCATTACTTAGTGATGAAAAATGAGTATTTATGACGAATATAAATCCCAGAGATATTTTATTGCTACACGTATAATTTGTCAGTAATAATGCAAAGTTTAAAAAATATATGGAAACAAATTTCCAATGAAATATCAACCCAAATGTTTAGTTATGCGATTTCTGTTTGAATATAGTCAGCATTTATCATTGTACCATTTTTACAGATTCAATTTTGGCAAGTCTAATTGACCGTAGTTTATTCATTGATGTCATTTTAATAAAACGGATGTGCTTAAACCCATAAAATTACAATTGTCTGCAAGTATTTAAATTTTTCTTTATTATTATCAAATGTTGAGACCAGGAACACATTTCATAGAAACATACATACTTACACATAGATGAAGTACTACTCATTAAAGTTCTATCTATGATCCTAATTTTAAGACCATTTTAGATATTTTAATAAATCATAAAATAATATTATCATTTACTCATAAATTCTAACAGTTTAATTCTTAAGTTTATCTCTTTATAACAGTTTAATTTTAACATGACTGGTTTATAGTAATAACACTGAGTTGCTTATACGTATGGTTAACATTAAAATGATACATACAAAAAAATTTTCAGAGTGATAACTCAGCCTGTGAAATTAATTTGACATCAAACCGAATCCATAAAATCCGACAAGCGTACAGAAAATAAATACTTTGCAGCTTACTACTAGTATGGTGTTTTGTGGAAGTAACTTTTAATTATTCTAATTGTCCTGACATTTGACAAACTTAAAAGTTAACACAAAAAATTCCTTTATTTGTCTACCTATTTTCAAAAAAAAACTGAATGACAAAAGGAAAAAAAATGTACAAAGTTTTATAAATATTAAATATTCTATTATAAACAATACATGACATGAGTAGTGTTAATACAAAAATGGTAAGTCATTATCTATCTATTATTTCAATGCAAATATTTTGCCTTAAATTTATAAATTTATATTCAATATTAAATGTGCACTACACTTTACAAATACGAATCAATTTTTTTACGTAATGAAATTATTCATTTTAATCGCCTAATTGCAGAGGTAATTTCTTTTCCCAGCTTTGGATCCCCACCAAAAATCTCTTGGTATTTTGCAGACTCCAGTAGAGTCTTGGACTTGTTTTGATAGTACCTTTTGGAATCAAACAATAAAACTATTAAAATCACCACCAGTTTTACAATAAATAAAAATACCTTCGTACTTATACAAATGTAAATTACCATTTAAGAACTTTCAGAGATCTTATTTTCAGCAAATCCCACATGTTATCCTGGTAATTCCTTTTCTCATCATCGTCACGTCTTCCACTTCTCATATCAATGCCGTCATCCTCGTCCTTTATCTCCTCTTCTTGTGCACAAAGTGCCCTTGAAAACATGTACAAAGTAAAAACCATGTCCACACCAAACCAACTAGCCTTCTTTGCCATTATTATGTAGCCAACAGTTTCTTTCAAATTCTGAATATTATATTTTTGTGCCGCCTGTAATGCCTCCAAAGAAGTTTCGCTACTTTCATGTAGTCGTTTGGTACACCTGTAGTACATGTAAGCAAGCATCGCTCCCACACCCAGTTCACTGATCCCTTCCATTTTAATCGTGTTTCCAGTCGCCTCACTCATGCCGCTTTCGAACATTCTCCGAAACACATCGCTCCCAACCGCCAGAAATTCCCGATGACACTTTATGCATCTGCGATGGTCTTCATCGCCCACAATGATCACAAGATTGGAGCAGATCTCATCATTCAACATTTTTTTCTGATCTGCGAATCTTGAGTCTGGACGAGTACTTATTGTGTCAAGTATACTAAGAGCTGAGTTGTTAAGGTCCACCGATATAGAAATTCGACCAGATAATTCTTGATCGCTGCTCCAAACCAAGCCAATCTTTTCTTCAACGGTTTGCATCAACGATCGGGATGCTTGATCCTCGTCTAACCGTAAACCTTGAAATATAAATCCTCTGTAATAGCGATCATAACGACGTAGCTGAAACAATGCGACTTATAACGACGCTAGTGATGCTCATTGTTGTTGCTAATCAAAAGCGCTTTGGAATGATACGTCACATGACCTGTGTGATATTGTAACCTTTGACCCCTGGCCTTACAAGGTCACTGTGACCCAAAGTGACACCTGATTCGAGATCTACTCAACAAGAGATATTGATTACGCTATTCAAACGTACACTTTGACCTAGCTGAAAACTTTCAATTTTGAACATTGACCTTGGAGTTTGACCCAGGGGGCTGAAAATCAAGATGGTTCTTGCCCTTGTACATAGTGGCCTACACGCCATATTTGAGCAAAATCGGTCAACGCGTTCTTGAATTATCGTGGTGAGACAGACAGACGGACAGACAAACGCGTTAAAGTCAACACTCCACTGAGCTTCGCTTTCAGCTACGTAATAAATTGTGTCTGGTAATTTGGAATGTTTGAGCGAAAAATTGTATTTATATTTTATCAGTTTTACATATACATACCTCTTACGTTCCAAGATATTAATGAGTTTTCTCCTTCGGATCTATTCTTCAATCCAAATGAGCTCACAAAAATGTTTAGAGTAACATGATATCCGGGGTACGCCTCAAATATGTTGTAAAGACTTGTAAGAAAGCTGGTCTTTCCACTGTTTATGGGGTCAATATTGATAAGACCGTTGGAGTGACGATCAATTGTTGGATCCAAAGGGCGACTAGTTGGTGGTGGTAGAACATAAGCTGGGTTTGGTACAAAAATATACACTCCTATTTTCCAGTTCCTAAATTTAATACAATCAAAAATAAATGACTATGAATGTCAAACTTGAAACCTGTAAATCATAAAAAATAGGACTATTCCAATTACTTACAGAGTATCTCTGTAACTCTTATAGCCTCCAGTTAATGCACTTGTGAGCATCGCAAAATAATTTTGGTTTTCAGCCCCGTCATCGGTCGCCGTTGTCGTTATTTCAGCTTCCAGCACATTGGATCCTCTAACGATTAGTTCGTGTGTATCAGAACTGAACCAGGGTGGTGAAAAAGTAATTTCGCTATCTCGTAAAATAAAAAACTCCATGACAATTTCTTCACTTTAAATTTAAAGACTTTCCAATGAAAAAGCCACTGCCACTTATTATTCACTTGTCCTTTTTTGTATACGATTTTGGTATGATGGGAAACTCAGTCATCTGTCAGTACTTTCTCCATGGATGCTTATGTGTGGCGAATACAACACCAAAAACGCTACTGAAAGAAAACATTACACAGATAGGTATTGCAACACTTTACCCTGTATGGAAATGCTTACGTTACTTTCTTCACCATGATAATGAGCTTGTGGTGCAGCACCAAGAAAATTAGGGGAAGTATTTTGCCCATCTAAATTGCATTGCAGCTACACAGTATATCCGACACTACCCTTGGTTCGTAATGTATTTGAGGCTGCTCGAGCTGCTTTCTTTTTCTTCATAACAGAATAGGCGATCGATTTCTCTAGTAGCATGTTGCGCTATTGATAAGGGGAGAATAAAAGCCACCATTCTTATGATTATAAGAAGAATTTTGATGATTATAGTACCCTTGCTTTTCTCGGGATTATACGTGTGCCGTGTGCTCTCAAATGCTTGGGCACCAGCTCGAGCATTTTCCTTTTTGTCAGAACAGAATACACAATCAAGCATTCCACTACGACATTTCAAGTTACACATCGAATAAAGTGAAAAGGAATGCTGCTAGTGAAAGGAATTGTAGTTAATTTTGTAACAAATAAATACTTTCAGTACTTGACAAATTTAATAACCCAATTGGACGTACTCGTTTTATCGAATAAAAACCAATCGAACCCAAATTATATGCAACCAATTAAAACACCCTACCAATGGCTTCACTTTTAAATGTAGTTAATTTGATTGTTGTAAAGCTATGTTTTATGTATCAGCGACAGCATCAGATTCATATGAAAGCGTCTTTGACAACACATCTCTTTATATTTTTAACTGGTAAATCATTACTGATCTATGCATGTATTGCGGCGCATCGTAATTTTTATAATGAATGGGGTGGGTGCCGTCCATACCTTTAATACTTGTGTAAACGTTACATGTGACCACACCAATTTAAGCCTGGATGGCTGACATCGTGTAAATGACTTCGGATGGAAAAAGTTGTACGTTTACAGCAAAAAAGTTTTAACATGTATGTAGGTAGGTCTTCGAATACTAAAACTTAAACTAATGCATGTGTTAGTAAGTAAATGAAATTGTTTGGTACGTTTAGGCACAGCCAAATATTAAAGATTTAAAGGTAAACTCATTTTACTCATGGTAAAGTTAAATATATATTTACAGATAATTGCATCTAAATATATGGTATTTACTATTCATATTGAATTTGTGGTTTACCTATAATTTTGTTAACGTAGGATCCCAAGGTAGCTAAAACGTTAAATTGTTTATATAATTGATTATGTAGCTTTTCTTTTCATTTCTATGTGCTAGTAATGCTTAGAAAACAGAACATTTTGTTATATCAGCATAGGAACAAATCAGAAAATATCATTTATTATACAGGATAGTTATTTCATTATAGCATTCAAAATTTCATTAGTAACATCAACAATTCTCTTGAAAATATTCCCATTGAAAAATTTATTTCGTGCTTTTGATATTCTGAGTTTACTAAAGAAATACTTTTGCAGAGTTCAGTAACCCTGCTTCTTTCAGGATTCTCTATGTACTTTCAAGTATGTTGACATCAGCTCGAGCATTTTCTTTCATAGCATAGATAGGCTACCGAGCACCCATCCACATTTACCTTCTCTGTTGACTTTGCATCAGAAAAAGCTACGTACAAATGTTATAACAGCCATAGAAGATTTAGGTATATAAAGAATCCTTCAACTATTAAATGCACCTCTCAGTGTTGAAAAAAGACAGGAAGATTAACAGCATACATATTTAGCTTTAAGACTTCGTTACGTAACAAGCTTAATCTTTTTCATAACGAATATTACAAACGCCCGTAACAGTTAATATCGGTTAAAAACGTCACACTAAATGCTTAAAAAATGAACAACGTTACGCAAGTTTTTACTACTATCCCATCAAATACTTTTTCACAAGGCCAATTAAGGTATTAATTGTGCAATCATGAGTAAACTTTGCGATGAATAGGTTTTTTTATATGACCGATGCACAAATATTTGTTGTTATTCTGATATTCTATTATATTCTGTTATTAGTCTTATTTTATTATTCGCGTTCAATTGTACGAAACAAAGCATAATTAATAATTTTATTCAGTCTTATATGAACATCCATTCAAGTACATTTGTTAAACAAATATAGTTTCTTTCGTTACCAAATCCATTTAAGCAGGTTAATATTTGGCATTGTTCAAATTGTCCTAAACATCACCAAGCAAAATATTTTTTAAAGGAAGACATTTGTCAGCTTCCGTATCCTTGCTTATTAGAGATATTTACTTGTGCTTTCCAGTGCATTTCTACGAAGCTCGAGCATTATTCATTAGAGCAGATCGTCAAATCAGAATTTACCTAGCCAAATGTTGTTCGGTATGACTGAAAAGCTTTTGGATTGACACGTTCGCCTTTGAGAATGGAAGATTTTCTAAAATTACATAAAAATTATTCAGTGGTGAAGATATCCAGCATTGGGGCTAAATAACAAAACTATGCACTAACTCATTTCTACATGCAATTATCCTTTGACATGGACATTTTAGTTTCACTGCTGCATTCCACCGTTTTAAGATATGTATGTGCATAACGCTTCTACAAATAAATATCTTCTTTGATAATCTTGAAGATAATAGTTTTTACTTAAACGAATAAAGTGATAAAAATGTGTACAAAAATTGAGGAAATAATGCCAATTTTGTATGGAAACCGTTTATTACGAATCATAAATGATTCGATAAGAATGGTAACAAAAAAATGAATGAAATAAAAGATATGATTTTTTAAAGGCAATAATGAAGGATACAACGATATGTCAATTCTTGCAACAGAGGTCAAGAAATATTATGAATTTGAAGATTTGATTTATTGATTGCCAAAGATTTATTTATATACCGTTTCGTTTAAAAATCTTATATTTAATTATTATTCATGAATATTAACGTTTCTTTTGGTCGGACAGATTCAAAGTAGTTGTCAAAAACAAATTTGTTTATTTTTTATTGACAAAAATTTACTTGCAAAACTAACTGCGGTGATATTTTTACAATAATATGTATAGTGAACGGTGCAAGAACATTAACATTTTCAAGTTATCTTCTCCAACAGACAAATTAATATTTAATTAAATATGTTGAAAATGTTGACAGTAATACATTTTACAGCAACTGAATTCAATACATTTTAACATAATTATTTTAACAATTAAAAAATTAAAAGTAATATTTTAGACGGTAAGATTGACCGTTAATAAAACTGTGTAGAGATCACCAAAAGATATACTTGCCAAACACCTCGATTTCAAGGCAATTTCGCAAAAAAAATTAAGATCAAACTGAATCAAATAAAAAGTATTCAAAATCCACGTGACGAATATTTTGGTGGCCGGGGTACGTTTTTTCTAATGAAGTCACACATTTAACGAAAGTAACTTGTCAATTATTCCTACTCTTTTTATCAATTATTATAATAGTTTGGTAAACTACAATTCATATAGAACCATTGTGGTGATAAAAAATTATTTGCATTAAAAACGTCGTATCTTTAATGATAACACTTAAACCAAATACTTTGTTTTTAAATTGATTTGAGAAAACATGATATAGATTACCGATTCTACGTCATATTGCCTACAACCACTTTGTCAACATTTAAGGTCGACATTGTCAAAACTCGCAGGTCGTAATT
>JAQFZH010002475.1:0-16452 GCA_034695485.1 Entomobrya nivalis | reverse complement strand
TAAATGAATTTTTAAATAGAGCAAACATGCAACAGGCCAATGTCTTCAAATAACTGCCAGCCAAAACAAGCCCAACAACAAATTGCTGTTGCACCGTCACCTTCAGCCGCCTCCGCTTCCTGCGATTGTCCTGTTTCGAGGCGCGTGGCTGAGAAGCAACAATGCCAACCCAACTGCAGCATCATCAGCAGCAGTGCCACTGAATAGGAAAATTAGGTTAGTCGAATATCCATGCAATTCAAACGTTTGCGCGCTCACTCCATTTTTGAATCAAGCTACGTCACATATGACCTGTCCGAATGTAAAAGCGTTTTACTTGTAAGCAATGCCTTATCCCCATCCAGTCATGTTTTTCTTGTAATTTTTAATCCTGTCTGCAATTTTAAAATATTAGAATTAATTTTAATTACACCAATTAAAGTCTGCACTCCAGTGTTAGTTAATATTTCAGTTATCGTAATCCAAGTTGTGTGACTGCTTGATTCAAAAATGTGTGACAATAAATGTGGTGGAGGTAACAACAACCGTAAAGATGTACGTAAGCTCTAACGATTTATCGTTTATCTTTTAATTGTAGATTTAATTGAGGAAGATGGAAGGAGGGTACTGACAAAGGCATCATCATTATGTGACGTGTGGCGTGACGTATTTTTGAAAAACAATGAATTTGCATTTTTAGTCTGTGGAAATCGTGTCACCAGATTTCTAGTCAAAATTATATTCAATTTATGTATCGAAAATTATCTCTAAAAAACGGATGATGACCAGTTAGTAAAGCATTGTTAAAAAGTTAACGATATGCCAATTAAAAATCTTATAGTAAAAAACTTTTAAAATGAAAAAGACTACTTATTGCGCTGATTGCATTTCATTTTGAGTAAAACTTTTGTAAATTCTCCTTGAACCCTTATCTTGGGCCGGGTTTATTGGTTAATTTTTAATTAGAACTCAAATGATAACCTACTAAATGATAATGTTTACTCACAAAAACGTGACCGCATGTCAAAGAAGTTTAAAACCACGTCTCTTTTATTTTGTTACTTTCATTTCCGTCTTTTTTAAACTCACTTGCACATGGGCATGGCCACGACTCTGGCTCTGACCTCTGATCCTTCCTACAATGATAATGACAATTATTGATAACTCTGAACTTTTCATATGAATTTATAATTTACATTTTTCACTTATTTCATCTCATTTCAAAGGACTGCAAAAGTATTGAAGGTCCTCCTCAAAATCTTCCACAATGGTTCCGGTGCCCACCTGTGATGAGAGAGAAAGCTTACCCGGTACCTGAGGGCGTGACCATAAAACCGATATCTCAAGGGGGTCGAAACGGGGGAAGTTCAAAGGTAATTTGCATTAACAAACCCATGGATACTTTTACATGCACTTATCCCTACTTCACTTTGGGTTATCTTTAACTTCAGTTACATTAAAATATTTTGGATTTTTTTAAAAGATCGATAACCTAACTGTAGCCGTTTAGTCGTAAGATAATCTATTCGACCGTAGTTATTAATGAAATATTTGTTTGTATGACTTTTTCCAATGTCACAGAAGCAGTTCAAGTGTGGGCAATGCGGACAGGACGCCAAAAAAGCTAAAGACGTAAAACCCAACGCCCCAGCCGACTGCCCAATGATGAAGGCTCGATGCCCCGGAGCAATGGACAAACTTACTGACTTGGCGAAAGGAGGAGTTGAAGGCAAGGGATCATCTTCTGTTGTAGATAGAATCAAAAATTTCTTCGGTGGAAAGGTAACTAGCCATTTGTTGTGTAGTGAATTGCAGGAGGGTTCATTATAGAATTTTTAATTAGCTGAAGAAACAGTTTTGGAAATGTTTCAAACTAATTTGTTAGTAGATAGGGCAAAATGCAAAGCATCATTAATCACAACCAAAGCATATAGAGTTCATATATAAAAGCACCCTTACCATTTTATGAAATTAATGGCTGAACTAATTAATCTTCAAAGAATGAAAAGTTGGGGCTTGTCGATATGTGTAAAGCGTTGATGGTCTCGGATGATCAGATAACACATCACCGCGACGTATTTTCCTCTGAACTATTTTGCGGTAAAGACGGCTATTTTTCGCCATTCCCATTCCTGACCAAAGTAGATTGTCAGGGTAGGCAGGAGGAGGACTGCGATTGTAAATGTGACTGCGAGGAGGAGGAGGAGGAAGAAGAAGAAGAATGTGAGGAAGAGGAGGATGAGGAAGAAGAGTGCGAGGAGGAAGAGGAAGAACCACAATGCAATTGTGACTATAATAGCGGAGGTGACAATCAAGAAGAAGTACAAGATGCCGGAGGAGGAGGAGACGACGAGGAAGAAGAATGCGTGCAGGATGGAGAAGGGGAGTGCATTTTGGAAGAAAGTGCGGAATGCTTAGACGAAAGTTGCAAGCTTTTCATGGATAATCTGAAAGACAAGAAGAAGGAGGATGATATATCGTTGGATGAGTATTGCAAATGCAGTACCCCGGAAAAGGACTGCTCAGCGATGAACAACTTTATCATCCGGGTTTCATCTCCGACCAGCTCTGGAGCATCGACGAATGAAACTTGTGAGCAGATTATAGCGCGTCTCACCCAAAAGAAGTATCCTGAGCCGAGACCTGTCAAGGAAAAGAAAGATAATCAAGATGGATGTGAGCCAAAAGAAGTTGAAATTGTTGTGAAGCAAATATGTGTAGGGGAACCAACTTGTGAATGTCCTCCAAAATGTAAAGAACCTCCCTCACCGCCGCCGCCACCACCTCCAAAAGATGATTGCCAAAAGCCCCCACCACCACCACCAAAAGATGAATGTGTAAAGCCTCCTCCACCACCTCCCCCGCCCCCCAAGGACAATTGCGAGAAGCCCCCACCTCCGCCCCCAAAGAACGATTGTGAAAAGCCACCTCCCCCCAAAGATGACTGCGAAAAGCCTCCACCTCCAAAAGATAACTGTGGATGTGAAGAGCCTCCTCCGCCACCCCCTCCTAATTGTGAACCACCGCCGGAAGACGAATGTAAAAGACCGCCTCGTGGACCTCCTCCAAACGACTGCGCTATCTTATCTGAATTGGAGCTCCTTCGTAAACCCATCAAACAAATTACTTGCGGGTGTCCCAAGTTTCTTTGCTCCAAGTGTGAATCTGACGCCCCTGGAGCAAGTTACGCGGGAGAAAATTCAGTGTGGATTCCCCCTCCTCCACCTCCTTGCGCTAGGTGTGGGGCTACCGAACGAGGTGGGACGGAAGGATGTTATCTTTGCCAGTTGACTAGGAAAATGAGGTTGGGAATCGAAGAAAAGACTGACTGCATAAACTTTCCAAGGCTGGATGATGACGATTGCGAAGTGGAGGAGAAACCGAAAGAGGAACCTTATGATTTATGTACTCCGGAGTACTTGCCAGATGGGTCGGTGAAGTACAAAGGAGGAATGTGTCTGTCATGGGCGGGCACCTTTTTATGGAAAGTTTTTAAAAGGGTAAAAGGTGGCATACTTTTAAATTCATTTGCATATTTGGCATAACGCAGGTCATAGGTTTACATCTGTATTATAAATTGCGCAGGAGCCTCCAGGGGGATTTTTTGATCGTTATACGGGAGAATGCGGTGAAGACGCTAGGTTGAAAGCCCTTGGTGATAGCTTGTCTGAATGTAATGATTCAGAAAAGGGAAAGCATTTAGGGGGCGAGTCGATTGAAAATACGCGTAGGTACCTCTGGGGCGAGAAAAGGATAGATGAGAAGGAGGAGGAGAAAAAGAAAAAACGGGTGTGCAAAAAGAAAGAAGAGTCGAAAGACAAGAAAGCCAGCCAGTGTCCGCCGAGAAGGGAGGAGTAGAGTTTTTGGTATTCCATAATTGCATTCAGTTATCAATTTCATTTGTTTGTTTAATTATTGATTCTCTGTTTGGTACTGTTTTGTTAAGTAATTCGACGCATAGTACGTGCATGCGGGATGTTAAGTAGATTTTGTAATTATAATTTGTGATTTGATTTGTTGAATGGTATTTGTAATAAAAACAAACTTGTGTTGCTTTTTGTAATTGTGGAGGTTTTTGGAGTGTTTGCAATTTGTGTACTTATTTTTCATCAAACGTTGTTAGCTCTGTTTATCATAATTTTTATTGAATTTTAAAGATTTAGCTTTTATAGATGTGTATTGGGTGTTTGATAAAAATGACTAATTGTTGGCGTATTTTTTTCTGTGTCTATTTATTGCAGAAAGATCAAAAGGAGAAAGACGAGAAGTGACCAACTCCACCCGTAAAACTAAATGCAAGGAGCAAGAACCCTGTTTCTAAACCGGATTTGAATTGACGAGCAAAAGGAGTATAATTACGATAACATTTTAACAACAGTTTTTTTTACCAACTTGATCATTTCACTGGAGTACAAAAGGATGACATTTCTCGGTGGGTGGAAAAAGTCATATTTTCCTACATTTTGTGTAAATTCAATAATCAGAGCTATGTCTCTAATCGTATAACATTTCAAAATTGAACCAGTAATAAAAAAAACACATTCCACAACAAACAAACAAACATTGTAAATTGCAAGTCTTTTCATTTTATGTTAAAATTCAACTTAAATAGCTTTTAATATAATGCACGAAAATCATGAAGCATTCGTCATCTTGTCATAGTACGAATCATTTGGAATGAATCATGAACCTTGACATTTACGAAAATCATACGCCAGCCAATTGAGCTTAATGCAATATCCAAAAAAGCATCATTGGAGTATGCAATGCAATCATGCAATGCAGATATGTGGAGGTAGATGGGGCATTGTGAATTTGGATGATCTTGATTATATCATTCAAGTATCACAAAGAAGGTAGTACAAATACAAATAGACAGTGTAATTATAGGCTTCCTATATAGTTTGTAGTTAGTGTGTTACAACATTTACATGCTTTATTTTATAACAACAGTCGAAGTCGCTGAATTTCAAGCAAAAGGGTTGCATGTAAGTATGAAGTATGGTGTACGGACTACGGAGCAGATGGATGGATGTGTATTGTGTTGTGAATGTATTTGTTCTTGTTCCTTTGCACGCACATAGCATATCTTGCATTGTACGTTTTGATATGGTGCGTAAATAACAGTTGAGCAGGGTAGCAGAAACGACGACGTAAATGGTAATTTAATTACTATCCGTGTTAGTGGACTTTTGATAGCATTAAGTGGAAACAAATGAATCATAGTTGCAGCTGTGTGTTGTGGAGTACAGGAAATCTAAGTTTAATACATTATATGAGTAAGGAGCACTAATTCGTTACGCTACGTGGAAAATTACCTTTTGCAAATAGGAAGTTGAATGAGCTCTTAAATAAATACGAGAACTTAAGCTGTTTGGAATATTGAGTTGTGGACATGTAAGTAAAATATCGGGTTTAAATGAAGGGTTAATTTAAATTTTATGAATGAGAACTGGATGAATTTTAAAACTGTATCTATTTTTTTAAAGTGAATTAAACGTGTTTCAACTAATTATTTAACAGAGAGTTTAAATGCAAGCAGTACTGGCTGGAGAATTTTGGTAAAGAATATAATGTTGGATTTGGACCCTCGGTTTCTGGGCGCTGTACCTACCCCAGGGGTTCTAAATATTAGTCGACCTTTTTACACAGTCTCTTGGTCACAAGATAATCAAGTTGCTTTGATCACTGACGGTGGTGGAATTTTCGTTGTGGTGAGTACTCAATTGTTACTCAAAACATATTTTAATTCAAACAAAAAAGATTACGCCCACATAAGAGCACTCGTTTAGGGTTTTGAAAAGGCTGTAGCAGTAGAAAACTCTGATCATATAAGGCATTCAAGTTAAAAGACATTTTCATCATATTAGGAACGTACGCATTGAGGTCCAACGACTGGCTGTGCTGTGCGGTTCCTTGAGTCGCCCTCATCCTTTCTGTTTCTAAATCATCAACACTATCTTCTAAATTTCTGTGTGCCTCCACTAGGAATAGGATTCTAATTTCATCATTAATTAGTAGTACTAGTTTACTACAAACTTTATACTGCAGTACCTGTCCAGGGGGTAAAACACCTTCCCCTTAAAAGACGTTTCAATCAACTAAAGGTAATTTGAAATTACATTTAATTTTTTTAAACTTTTAATCGTTTTTGGTGGCTAGTTTTAAATTATGTATTTGTATAAATTTCAGAGTGCTTCAATTTAAAAACATAAACAATGGCATATAGCTGGATGATCCTTGCCAGCACCCTTAGCTGGGTAGTCATCCTTGCAAATGCAGATCTCTTTCCGTTACCTGAATTCACTGGGAAAGATGTGACGGCCTCCATGTTCGGTTCTGAGAACGATGAAATCTTTCCCGTGGCGTTTGGCGACTTGAACGCTGATAAATTAACAGATGTGGTGACCGTAACGCGTGATAAATCTTCGTTAGTCGTTCTCTACTCTCGTCAAGAAGCTCCCTATCTTCAACGTGATGTCCACTGCAACATCAGAACTGAGAAGAATCACACAGTTGAAATCGTGGGCGTCGCACCCGGAGATTTCACAGGAGATGGTCTCATGGACCTCGCCGTAACAATAGAACAAGTGGGTACCAAAGACAAGGAGATAATTATCTTGAAAGGAGATGCGAACGACGTGATATGTGATTCCGGAGCTGAAAAAGTGACAGCTGTAATGGTGCAGGAACCTTTAGCAGCGGATTTAAATGGAGACATGATTGTTGATCTGATTGGGGAAGCTTTTGAGGAAGAAAATGGGAAAGTTAGTAGTACAAAAATTCAAAGAAAACTTTGGTTGTTTCAAGACACCTTTGCCACTCATTCTCCAATCGAAGTTCCGTTTGTCCTGGAGGAAAATGATAGACATGTTGTTGATGGCTTTAGGAGAATGGCTAACCCATCTTCCAACGCCTTTGTGGATATTGATGCTGACTACGTCCCTGAGCTAATTTTAGTGACGGAAACGAAAGATGAAGAGAAAGTAGAAAATCATAAATTGAGAAGTGTAGAATATCTTGTTGAAACGTACAGAGTTAATGTGCATCCAAATCATGACTCTTTGTACCCCGTAACATTTACCCGGAAAAGGGAGGACATTCCAATTGCGAAAAATAGTAGCGAGCATATCCAAACAATTGGACAGCCTTTGTTCATTGACTTGAATCAGAGTGGGGAGCTGAATTACTTGTTGCCATATTGCGACAAGAAGTCCTGCCAAGGAGCATCTGGATTTGGACTTGTGTCAATTGTTAATGGAACTTGTGTAGATTTGCCCCTCCAGGGTACTGACTACAATGGGAAGAGATGGAAATGGAAATATGTAAACCGAAACCGGGAGACAAATATGCGTTCCCATTTTGATGGCTACTACTCCAGAACAATTAGTTTGCGAGTTGGGGACTACAATTTGGATGGGTATCCTGATTTAATTGGAGTTGTTCAATCCGATGAGACAGAAGGTGAAGATAGAGCTGTTGTTCTGGAAAATGTTCCTTGTAAGATTTCCGATAAGGTGAAGGATTGTCCCTTTCCACGCACATTTAGTTTACGATTTGACGTGCTTCAGGATTATGGAAATGTAACACTTGCAACGTTCTACGACATTCATGATGATGGGCTTATTGACGTGTTTCTTGTGAGGAGGACAGACAACAAGAAGTACAAGTATGAAGTGAGGGCCTTTGAAAATAGTCCGGATTACGACTCTAATTTCTTCAAAGTGATGGTACTTTCTGGCCGTCAGTGTTTGAAGTGTCCACAAAATGGAATACCTTATGGAAATGTTGTCACTGGACCAATTATAAAATACAGGACAACCACTCAACTGGGAGAACGTCAAACTGCAGTGGCTGCCCAAAATTACCGAAGTTCACATTTATCCATGGACCTTCCCTACACAATATTTGGAATTGGCCATTCACCCAACTTTGTGGAAACTTTGATTGTGGGGCTTAGTCCTACGGATACGGAAAATCGGACTCATGAATGGCCACAAATTATTCCAAATAGTCAAATCATTGTGATTCCTCCCCAAATTGGGACGTCGGACGCGTGGAAGTTCAAGTTGTTCTTGACGCCAAGTGATGCAGTTTGGAAGACATTTGCAGTGCTTATTGGTGTCATTCTAGTCGTGTTCCTGATTGTGTGTGTGTTGTATTACAAGGAAAGGAAGGAGGATAAGATGGATAGGCTACAAGAAGCGCATAGATATATGATGTAGACAATTAAAAACTAAATTCCATGTCTAATGATCATTTATCCAAGTCATGTCCATGTCGTTATCGTGAACCCTGCCCTCGCATTTTCTCTCTTAACTTTTGAAGTACTTTGCGTGTAATAATCTCCTAATGAATGATCTATATTTATGCATTTTGTTTAATAGTAACAATTTATTGTGATGTTAGTGCACCTTTTAAAACTGGAAATAAATATGTAAATGTTGTATGCATGATGAGCTATGATTTAGTCTGTGTTTTTAAATAAAATTCGTGTGTGGATTAGATTCAATATTTTTTACGTTTACGTCTTTAGAGGAGCTTTATATAAATTAAGTTAAGTGGATGTATTTGATGATGATGATGAGCCACTTGTTGAACAAAAAAAAGTGTTGATTTAAAATATGAAATTGAATGTATAATTTTTATCGTGTAAATAATTTAATTTTGTGTCACTAAAAAGAGAAACTATTAAAAGTGTCGGAAATAAAACAAAAAGAAAACTGCTGCTATTTCTGAAAGAAAATAATTTCTGCTATTGGCTAAGTATTTTTTAAACACATTTAAATTTAAATCTCCATCATTAAATAGTCATCTCATGTCATCCGTCGTCATCATTTAGGTTTTGGACTGTGGTAATAATTGATAAATCGGTTTAATAAATATGGCCTTCATTCCGTTTGATCATTTTAGGATTTCGTCCACACCCACGAGGAAGTACAATCGCAGACCTTACGTTTTATCGGAAATGAAACGAGGATCGCAGGCGTCAGATCAAACAAGGACCAGAAGGATTTGGAAAGCTATACCGGAATTTCGTTGACTAGTTTACTTCGAAGCAAGGATAAAAATGAAATATTTGAAATTGTACGGGACTCTATCATGTGTCCCAAGGAGCTTGTCAGCGCTGAAGTTCATTTTTATTTTACAAAAGTTAGTTGGTCTACGCGTCCGCTGAAAATGACGCCCAAAAATGAAGGGTAATTACTTTATTTATGAATATCAGGTCATAAATTATATTCGTTGGTTCTTATCATTTGAAGAACTTAAATTTATTTTGTATTTTCACTTTCAAAGGAAATTCCAATACATTTTGGCCGCCTTGGATAGCCATTTTAATCTCCGCTTATACATAAAATCCCCTGGACCTGGAGAAATGGAAAATAACGAAGGTCTTCTGGAACAAGATGATTGGAAAGTTTGCGTTGACTTTACAGAGAGCTATAGGCAGCTACTTATTTCCCAGTTTTGGTCAATAAATGTGGTAGACGAGGCGAGCTTCAACTCTTCGTTGTTCAAGGAGTACAAAAGGAGAATGTACGAGTTGGGAACAGTGGACTTTCTTTGGTTACCCCCTTGGAATGACTCAGTTCAAAATGGATACAAGCAAGCTTCCGAGGGCGAATATCAAACAAGTCTTGTGACCGCTCACGCTTCTGGAGACATTTGCATTTGGAACGTGTGCATTAATTATGCAACAGGTCACCATGAAATTGATCAGGATAACAACAAATATGAGCCCAATTTCTACCTAACGTTAGAATTCCGAAGAAACCTTATTCCTGGTGAGATTGTAAGCTCGTTGAACTTTTTCAAAATGTCGCCCTCTCTGGGTCTACTTGTTGTTGGAACTGTACAAGGAAGCGTTAGAGTATTCCGAATAGCTTATAACAGTGTGGCATTGGGAGCACTTAAACCATTACCGGATGACGAACAAGACATGCAGCCCCAGAAGTACACTGTTGACAATGGAGTGATTTTATGTGAGCAGGACCAAATTGAAGTGCAGACGACATGTGGCGTCATTTGTAAAAATGAGGGAGAAGTGGATAGGCTCCAGCTATTTGTTTTTAGACATCCAAATTTCATGATACCATACGAATTATCGGTTCCAGACGAAAATGGAGAGAGTGTAGTAATTGAGCAATCCCAGCCCCCTATTAGGATTGTGCAGGGAATTCTAACTGGCGCACTGTTAATTTCAAAGGAGGGTTCGGAAGGAATTATTTTAATGACTTTAACGCAACGTGGGGTTCTCTCTTGGATGCACATTGAACATGGGCAAGTGAAGGAAGTTTCCACCTCAGATCTAGGGTTTCTTGAAGAATCTGGCGGAGGCGGTGGCGCTAACAAAGAGCAGTTGGCTGGTGGCGGGGTGGTGACCAAGAAACGTTTACAATTTGGAGGACTAGCGGTTTCTCCAAATCAAGCTATGATTTGCGTAAGCAAAACTCTTGCCGAGTATTACAACCATTTGGCTTTAAGGACTCCGTCAGTGCTCCAGTTCCATTCTATGATTCCCAACAAAACTGCTTGGAGTTATGTGCACGAGAAATGTGTGGAAAATAAGTTCCTTTTCCATAGAATGACCGACGTACTTTCAGCATTTAGAGTACTCATGATGTCGTCAGATAACTACTTTAAAGAAATTCTTGACTGGGCTGTTCCTCTTGACTCCAAGTCTATGAATGACTTGCAAATTCTCTTTTGGGTTCTTCGAGTACAACCACACGTGGACCGAGATCAGTTATCTTTTGCATTTAATCTTCGCAAGGAGCAACCTCAACCCTTTCTTGACCTGAAATCTCAACAGGTCCGAGGTATCCGACGGGAAACTCTCGTTTCCGACAAGATCATTCAACTACGTTGTTGGGATATGATTAAAAAAGTAGTAGAAAATCCAGAAAAGTACGAACTGGAGGGGAACGTGGCCAATCTACAAAGTTTATTGATAATGTACGACTACCTCAAAACTAAGCCAGGACTCTTGCTAAAAAAGGGTCGTTTACCTTTAAAACCTCGTGTTTTAGTTGATCCGCCTCCTCGTAAACCGGCGTGTCCTCTGTGTAGCAAACCTACAAAACAACTTAGCGCTCCCCCTCCAGAAAGATGGAAACCTAATCAAGATTTTATTGAAGAACATCCATTTGACATGGAGAATTTGGAGGGTGTACTTTGGCATGAGCAGACTCATGTACAGAAGACTAGAACTCATCCCATCACAAACTGCGCGCTTTCCCTAGTTCCCACCTCGTTTCCTTACAGGAAGTGTGCCCTTTGTGGTACAATTTGCATGTTGTATCCTGCCTTTAAGGAGGAACCACTTTGTCCATTTTGCAATGGCATTATGGATCCTCCACTGGGTTATCACTCGGATCCAGAAGAGGATCCTTTGGCGACTGAAGAGAAGGACAATGAAGAGCTGCAGAAACTCATTCAAGATATCAAGGACCAACAAGAGGTGGACATTAGGAAAAGGGTCGAGTCTGCTCCGATTTCAAGACGTGCAAGAATAGAAAATATGTATATTGACTCTTAAAAATAAATTTGTGTTCCAAAAAAATTTCTTAAACTTTTTTTTTATTTAAATACATTCATCAAACATTGTTTACACAAACATCATTTTGTAAATTGTAGTTTTTTTATCTCTATAATTTATTTTATCAGATGGTATAATTTGTAAAATATTACGTCAATTTATAGATTTTTTTTGTGTAATTTATAATAACGATTTTGTATTTATGTACATGCATATAATTGTGAAATTGTGTAGTGGCATGACATGACATGGTAGTAGTAAATTGATAGCTCGATAATAATATAATAAATATACAATTTACATGTATATAATTTTAAACTATGTAATATTTCATTTTTTGATCTGGTTCATTTTAGAATATTAAATTACCTAACCATTTGAACAACACTAATTCATAGTAGCTTCCAAATGCAGTGCACTAGTGCAGCAAAAAATAAGTAAACTGAAATGATTATTGTCTACCTAAACCATCAAATCAGAAGAGTGTATACAAATTAATAGCATATAATGTATATTTGTGATAATGATGATCTACAATTTCATGCTTGTATTTTTTAAGCAACTTTTTTTGCTAAGCATTGAACATTTTAACATCAAGATTTCTATTTTCGTATATTCTGTTTGTTAAAAATCATATTCTTCTTAATATACTCTCGCATTTTAGATACACAGTTAGTTTGGCCATTAAAATCAGGTTTTTGTTTTTAATTAAATATTTTCTGTGGTGCAGCAGGAAGGAATCATGTACGCATTATTTTTAGCATCCTATTATTTGCACCTACAACAAAATGGCTAGTGTACATTGCAAAGAGGCGCGGCAGAGGCTTACACTTCTAATATTTCCTAAAGGGAAGACTTTTACTATAAAATCATAAATTATAATTATGAATTAGCTTGGTCGACTAGTATATTTGATTTAATTCTTCTTGGAATCCATCCTGTTCTGCTAATTGAAGTAGGAGCACACAGATCGACAGATCCGAACATATTTCTAATTTCTAAAAGGTGAGCATATTTTGAGTTATATCTCTCTGGTCTCCTAAAACACATCCAAAGGTACCCATGCATTTCAGATACTGTTGAAAGTTTGCTTTTTTCCCTTGAACAAAGGACAACAACTAGCTATTAGCTACCACTACATATTCTACATTTAAAAATAATTGATCCTACATTAAATTACTTTGCGTGTTAGAATAAAAGCTGCTGATGACGACGGTGGCTGGCTAAAGGAAGGAACTATATTTGGCTCTTTTTACCTGGTTTGCTCTCTCTTTTCCTCTACTTTCACATTTTGACTATATTTTGCAAGTTTTTTTAGCTATTTTATTTGTGAAGTGTTTAACTGTATTTATGTATCTCTGTCTCTCAAGAGGATTTATAAAATTCTGCCTAAAGATTTTATGTTTTGAACTTAAGCTGGATTTTGATCTTCTCTCTCTTTTGCTGTACGTATTTCCGTTAAATTTGTATGTTTAACTAGTTTTAGTATCTTTTTTTGTCAATTTTCCTTTGCCATCAGTCTTTGGATAAAAAAGGATACACATGTGTAAAAATGTCAATCAAATGGGGTCATAATTTCATTAAGTTGTGCTTCATTCATAATTAACTAAAGTCTATTTGATTGTAAAAAAATGAATTTAGTTACAACTTTGGGGTCACATGCGACAAACTTTTGAAATAATAAAGAATAGATTCTTAAGAGTTTATTACACACTATAATTATTTTAAAAGTAGTAAGGTCTGTTTTTAAGGATTTTATAAAAATTTAACTAATTTTAATATGACCGAATATTTTTCATCAGTTAAATTTATTATTTTCTTCCTAAATTGTACACTAAAAAAATCCTTCTTTTTTGTGTGTACATTTACCTCTGTATACTCACTCGGTAGAGTGTGATCTAGCAATTAATAATTATGATGATGGTTTTAAGCTGTTTTTTTAAACTATCAGATCATTATCGAAACTTGATTTGTTTTGTTTTTTGGAAGATACGGTGGTGTCATGTTAAATGGGTTAGTTTAATGTTTATGGAATGAGCTAGTAAAATGTTTTTAACTTAAGTTTTTTATCGACAATTCCTTCTGCTGCAAACTTTCACTTTTAAATGTAAAAGTGTTTTTACACGTGTGTACGTACGTATCTGTCTAAAAAATAAAGTCATCTTCCAGTAAAAGCCATTTTTGCCATTCCTTGATGTGCTGTATAAATATAGTTTGTTTTGTATTTAATTTAATGAGTACTCTGCAGAGTTGGTGCGATACTCTAAATCGTAACTGTCAAACTGTCAAAATAAACAACCTCGCTAAATACTCGATTTTAATAGCTAGATGTAAAGAACATTGATTCTTACAAAAACAATTTGTTTAGCTAAACGTGTTTAAAAACTCTCTACCATTCAATCACCAAATCACTATTGAACTCTCTATTTAAAACAACGGTAAGTTGTACGCAACGCAAGGTGGTGTGGTTAATTTGATTTTTTCGTTGTTTTATCTTTTTTTGTCTATAAATGTAAGGGATAAAGAGGTGTGCCTAAAATATACACGCTAGAAAAATAGTTAAACAAAATTGAGTTGCTGTAAGCAGCTAGCTACAAAGACCCTTTCCGATTGTCAATTTTCCAGAGACTTTATGCAGTGGCATTTTATAATAATAAGTATATGTATTTGTAATTTACTAAGGATAAACCCTTGATATTTTAGATAATATGTACATAAATTACAAACTTCATTTAAAATATCAAGGCTGATTAAGAAGAGCTGTGATTTTATGATCATCTCTGCCAATTAATGTAAGTTGTTCATGCACCGAGTTCCACTAATTTTAATAACTTGACTCACGCATTTTAATATTTTCCATATTTGCCAGTAATAAATGTAAAATATTAATAGTTCGTGAGGCGAAATGGATATACAGTGCATTAACACACTAATTGACATTAATTATCAATTAAGTAATTAGATATATTTTTCTATATATACTGTGTGTACTGCTAAAATATATAATTAAACTCTCTTGATTTGATATTAAAACTTTTTTTCTTCATAATATGTAATATTTCAAACTGTACAAATATAATATTTAAAGTGAACATTGTATGAACATGCACATATATTTGAAATATAATTTTACCCACATAAATATAGAAATAGATGTAACAACTAATAGTTTTACAATTATATCTCAGAGAGGAGGAAAGATCACAATTACCGATCACTTGACAATGAAAACGAGATCACAAAAAGTCTCTACAGTCTAAACTTTTTTAAGTTTTTTTTTCCAGTAATTCAATCATAATTACATATTAGCTATACTTATATATGTGTAGGTTTGCGATTGCAACGATTGTTTTATCATTTAACATTTTTCTTTACGACAAATTTTTGAGTATTTTTCTCTACTGTTTTTTTTCTAATGAACCCTGACTGTTTTTTACTTTTACCACAAATCTGCTGAAACAAACAGAATTACTAAAGTGAGCTAACTAGTTAATTACTTAGTTATCATTCTATGAAAATAAACGAGTACACCAAAAACTTTCATTCTGGCAAATGTATCTTGGGTATTTATATAATTCATTCGCTCTTTTCAGTATCTTATCTCTGTGCATCAGAAATTCTTTTTACCATTCTGATAAGCTTGAACTATACTTTTTCAAAAATAAAAAAATCTACAAAAAGCATTTTTTTATGTACGTAAATATTTACAAGTTGATAACTTTCACTAATTATTCTACAGGCCACTGCACTGGTAAATTTGATCGTAAATTTTCGTGTATAATTCAAACACGAGAATTTTCGATTTTACCGTTTTACCAGTTGAGCCGCTACTTTTTTAAATAGGAATCGATAGTCTTCTGTTACAAGTTTTTACAAAAATTAGAGATTGTGATATATATCGTATTTCTTTCTTCTGTTGTGGTAAGATAACCTATCATAATTTAAAAAAATGTTAATCTGTCATAAAATATAAAATATATACCTATTTATATATGATGGGTTCTCTCTTTAAAAAAATGTGTCAACAGGTTGAAGCAATTTACATGGAATGAACAGTGTCAGTTTACAAAGGTGGAACACACATAATTAACAATTATATTAATCAATTTCTTAAAAATAATTTCTTCACAATTAACCATACAATGTTACAATATCAATAGCTAATTTTAATAACACAATATTTTACGATCAGTGTATGTATTTACCCAAGTGTTTTTACAGTGAGTTTAACTAATTATGTAAATTACAAATCAGCGTTGTTATCACCTTTGTTGGTAAATTACAAATTAGATTTAATTTAATCAGTTTAATAAATTCATCAGTAAACTCTAAAGTTTGTAAATGCTTCATTTCAATTTCTGATTGATCTTGGTTGGATTTAATGTTTGAGTCTCGGCTAATTATAAACTTAACTTGAGGTTATAATTAAAAAGCGATTCATTAAGTATGTATGTTGTATGTTTCTCTTAATTAAATTTAACCATACTCATCTTGTGTTAGATTTAAGTAAAGATGAAGGTTTTTTTTTAAATTTATGGGTAGTGTAAAAAAGGTTTCAATACAAAATCATGACTTTGAGTGGAACAATGTGTACGTGTACAGTTAAGAAAAATGAACGATTCATCAACATAAGCGTCGTAGGATTTCCTGTCTCTTGTCTCTCTCGAATGTATCATCAATCACAATTAATTGCCAGTTTTTTTGTAGTTGTTCTTCAGTATTTTTTGTAATAAACGTAAAATGTAAAAGATATACAAAGACAAAGGGTGCATGTTTTTTTCTTTGACATCTCTTTTTCTTTCACACATGTTTTTTTTTGTCATTCGGGTTAGTTGAATAAAAGTAGATAGGTATATAGTAGTAAGGGATAAATATTGTACTCACTGTCAATTATGTAGTTTTTTAGTTTAAAAAATCATGTAAAACCCTTATAA
>JAQFZH010002474.1:0-16455 GCA_034695485.1 Entomobrya nivalis | reverse complement strand
AATAATAATAGTTCGAATAAAGAGGTGATAGAGGCTATAAAATCCAAGTTTTATGAATTTAAAATACGATTATTGTTCATTGGTTTACGATATAAGGATGAACCTATCATTTGTAGTGGTTTAATGAGATAAATAGTCAAACGAGTTATTATTTATGTGGCTGAAGTGGGAATCTACAGAAATGACCTTGCATTTTTTTAAAGTTTGCAATCAGTAGTTTGGCTAATTGACATCAACAAAAATTCAGCCAGACTCATTGACTCACGAAATGATGATTGATCATTTAAAGTTTACACTATCTTGTTACTCTACTGTGGGGTTTTTTAAAGAATATTCACAATGAGACGTTATTTAGTGTGAGTAAATTCTCATTTTCTACGTTTTTCCTTTTAAAATACTTCAAAATAATAATTCAAAATACTCGTAAATAACAAATATATGAAAGCTAATGAAATAGACAAAACACATTTTCTTGCACAAAACTAGTCATTTTTCTTGTTAACAAAATAATGGCAAATTTGCCCACGCTTTGTACTGCCACGAAAGATACAAAATCATGTAGAAAATGGAAAAGTAGCAAATTTATGACAGGGTTATTTTACGTGCTTGATACGTATACGGCCCGATATATTTATTGAAACTACCCTTAAGAAATAATGAGGAAACAAACGAAAACGATCGTGAATATTACTAAAAATGAACTAAATTACAAGCAGAGGAAGAAGACAGAAAGATGTTGAGCAGTATGGCATATTCGATATTGTCGTATATATGAATATGCTTAAATATTCATAGTTCGTGTTTAAGTTTCAAATCAACTTGTGCGAAAGACAAGAGAAAAAATATTTTTTTATTTAGTTGTGGTCATCTAGAGTATAACTGATTAGTGTTTACTCTAACCACCACTACACAAGAGGTTTAGTAGTAAAAAATAACAACGTGGCCGTATCTTTAGCCAAAAGTACAAGAAACATTTTTGTAAACGAATATTAAGATGATCTCCGCTACAAGTTTGACCTTAAACGTAGTCCTGTTTAATCACAACAATCCTCATCATCATAATCTGCATGCATGCCAAATGAACAAACCGAACCCCTAATCACAACCAAGTCCACATACATAATAATGATAAATAAAATGATCATCATGAAAATGAAACGAAATGTTTGCAAAAAAAACCTACGTACATTAGCTAATGTGCATCTTGTAATATGACTGCACCAACATCGGGGACCGGATAAAAAGGAAGCATAATAGCTATACTACAGCGTAACCTTTCACATCATCCGAAATTTCGATGGGTTCCGGCTAGCTATAAAAATTGACCTGGTATATTTAAATGTACACCGCATTTCTGCAGAATAATCTTGCAAAAAAAGCAGAGCAGACCAGAGCGAGCTCAAAGACTTTGATGTTGATGACTGACGCTAAACCAACAACAGGCTACTGGCCTTCGGTGGTTTTACTGTTGAGAATCAACAACAGACGATTTGCAACAAGTGGTTTTTTTTCAGAGAAGCCGAAAAAATTGAAACATGTAGTACATGAACACATGCGTATTCCCTTTAAATTGCAATTGCTAACTAACTGACCCAACAAGAGCTCAAAACTTTTGCAAAATGTAAAGTTGGATAACTTTTGTCGGTTGTTTGTTAACTTTCCGCTAATGAGCTGCATCATGGAATGGGTACTACTACTCATATCATCATGCACTTCGCATTAAATCTCAACCAACTTTTTAAAACGTCGGGAGAATGATGATCATAACAATGATATTTTACCCATGGCTGTGATGTGACCGAAAAGATTTTTATGCAATTCACATATACACATTTTTACATCTTGAGATGATAATGTGAGCATGATGAATCAAAATGGATCTTTGCTAATGTGACCACAAAAACGTAGTTTAGCTTTTTATTACATATTTTGAGATTTGTCCGATTTCGAGGATGATCTAACCAGCAACAATTCAACAATAACACGTTGCTCAAAAATATGCACGACATGCATATACATAAAGAGTAATTATCACAATATGAATGACTCTAGGCCAGATAGAATAGCTTCGTCTTAGACTTGATTTTTCAGGTTAGCTGCCAGTTAATGGATAATTTTTATTAGCATACTAATTTTTATTATTCTTCCACTCACATTGTTGCACACGCGCCAACCCGTAAAAAAAGGTCGCATCATCTTGAATGACTAATCATCGTGGTTCATAAAAATTTTGCAACTTGCGAAAACAGTTCTTACAATTTTATAGCCCCAATTTGTTCACAGATATTTACCTCTCTGCATGACCATTGCCACGGCTTATAAATTTTTTATTATTTTGTTAACAGCTTTTACACCTTCTGTACAAGTATAATATTTTTTGATGATATAATACTTTGTGTTGTGGCCTGTCGTCGTCGTCGTGAATGGCTTCGAACTACAAAACAAGGGTTGTACGCAAATATTATAATAATTCAAAAGTATTAATATATTGTAGTCTAGCCAAGCCAAGCATTTTATACTTCAGGTTGATTTGAAGAGTGATAGAGGAACAATATAACGAGACGAGAGAGACGACACGTACATTTCGAAACAATGTACTTCAGTGAGCAAAGGCGTATCACATTATACAATGCTCAGTCGAGTCCCGGTATGAAATGCGAAACATGAAATGTGTGCGCGGATTGAGGAAGTGCATACAATAATTTTCACGTTGATTATATTCCATATTATTTTTGTTTTTGCCAATAATGTTGTTGGCGAGGTTTGATGTTGTAGTGATCATGATAAAAAAGGATGACGCCATCGTCCTCCTCATCATCATCAAATGAGTATATTATGCTTATGAAGAAGACGAAGACGACGAGGAAACCAGTCTCAAGTGCCTGTTTGTTGAGAGGCACTCTTGCCACCACCTTTGCAAAGCTACTGACTTTACATTGTTCTCAAACATTATTATTGACCTAGGCTTTTTGATATTCTCTTCAAGTTTGCCAATCCTACAACAACAATGCAGTTCATAATCATCATCATCGTCAAACTCAAGAAAAATTCTTTCAATAATTCGCTTCATTTCATAAAGACAATCATGTAGTAACAGCATAGTATATAAGATTTGCTGACATTATAGTAGACATATAGGAAAAACTATAGGGCTTCTCCTTCCATTTCATTCAATATTTTTATTCGCTCAATTAGATATGTTCATTTTTATCCACTCTTCTCTCCTCATGTTGATTCCCACTTGTAAAAATGACGTACATTTACCAATCAGCATATTCGATTGAAAGGAATAACTTTTGATCGAAGGCTACAACGGTGAACGGATTGTGAACTTAACCCCTCTGTCCTGTCCCGTCTCATCTCAGAGAGCTCTCGCGAGACAAGTCAAGTAAGTGAAATGAAAAAGAAGATTCCTTCCTGAAAAGTTGTCTTCTGTCCGTTGTTTTTTTGCACCTGGGTTTGATAACTCGTTGCAGTATGTATTATGTTGCATAATATTGCAAAGTATTATTATCATCCATCATTATAAAGTAGAAATTCCCTGCAAACACATACTGCACCATTATTACGGTACACGCTTAATTTAATTCAAGGAAAAACAGTATTGTACCGCTGTTGGCAATATTGTGTTTAAAGTGAAAGGCTCCAAGTAACCAGTCAATCATAGTGATCATATACTTGATGGTTATACTCTGCACCTGTTTTCTGAACTTTATGTTGAATGACTTCACATGATACTTACATTTTAACACTTTTCCCTTGATCGTCATAAAGGAAGTATCACTAATACGAGATACACGTTAAGCTAATTGTAAGCCTTAGCATTATTTTAAGTGCAAGTAAATTAAATGAGCAACAAAACATATTCAGGAAATAAAATTTGTCATTTCAATGAGTACATGTAATGTATAGGTGAGTAAAAGTAGAGAAACGTAATGATATGCTACAGCGACAACTAGTCATGCGAAATTCGGAGATGAAAGGGCTATATTGGGGGATGGTATAAAAAAAAAGGTGGCTACATGCTACTGATATCATAGATAAATAGAAAGACAAGGGCCATAAAACACAAGAACCGTGTAAGTGTGCAAAGAGTAAACACACAATGCACTCACTTTACACGTCTAAGAACTGTGGAGCATGCTGTTTAACTTTTAAATATATATTCTCTTTTTTAACTTTTTTTAGAGTGACAGTCCCGTTGATGTAGAGTTAGTTACGATCTCTAAAAATTTACAGATAGGTATGGTATTTGCAGTGATGAGGTGGAGGTGATCAACAGTAGGATTGTCCTGAAAATTTAGTGATTTGTTTGAGTACGCTTTAGTCGTAAAATAAATACACATCACTTACATACAAAACATACTTGTCCTAATTCGGTAATTTTTATATGACTTTTTAGATTTAGCTGAATGAAAAACTGTTCATCCATTTTTTCATGGTAGAGTAACGCAAAATAAGAAACTAGCATTGCAGCAACCAGTGGGTAATAAAAATGATAGAGTAATCACCTGTGGCTGGTTTGAGAATATATAAGACACCCACGCTCTCTGGCTTTCTCATCTTTCAAAATAAAAGTTGACTTAGGACAGGACTACAGGACGGATATAAATAAAACTTCTTATCAGTTTTCATATAATAATCACAATCAGTGGACATGATCAGCATTCGCAAATGAAAAGCGAGATGGATTTTGCTGATACGATAATAACATGCACAAGTACAATCAAATATACCATACAAAGTGATAGCGATATTTGTACCTATTTTACCACAACAGTCTTCCTCATTCATAAGCATGAAGAGAACAGGATCTATGAAAGTATAAAAAGTGTTCTTACTACGATTGAAAATATACTAGTTTTATTGTTAGCCTATACTATATATGCATAATATACAACAATCAATGCGTTTTTCCGTGCTATATGGTCAGTCAGCGTCAAATGCACTCCCAAGATGTTACCCGCCAGGTGCCATCCTGAAAGGCAACACTGTTATACTTCACCAGTCATCACAATCACAAGTATGGATATGATAGTACACTTCCCTGTTAATAATATTTTGTGATGAACACCCGTGGCCTAATAGTTGGCATGTTTTTCCGTCCTCTCTCTCTCTCACTCTTACCCTGTCAAATCATTAATAATAATCTTCCCATCGTCAAATTGTCATAAAAAATTGAAGTCAAGCCACAGCAGTTTTCGACCCATCATGTCATACATATATCCATTTGTAGCTTCACTTTGTTTCTGCTAACCATAACCTTCCTCTGTCTGAAAAACGTTCTGCAGGGGTGATCTTTGACACGACATGTTGCATACTGCAGTATTAAAAAAGTAGGTAACAATGATTTTTATCTCTTAACTATGTTCAATGACTTTCTATGTATTGTCATTGTGCTCGGTGATGTGGCATATTGACATTCTACAAGCAGAGCAAATAAACCAAATGATATTCTTGCAAAAGAAAGCTTTTTTCTTTCTATGTTAAGATCACTGTGTGATGAACATAGACATACATTAAATGACACCCAAATGGCAATAAAGATGCAAATAATATTGCACGTCCTCCTCTTTTCCAAAATATATACTAGGAGGTCAAACCATGCTAATAAATCAAGTAAACTTTGTATCACATTTTGTTTCATGTCTATCATCAATTTACATCTATATGAGCATGTGCACATATTCTTTTTTGCATTTTAAACTCTTTTTTACGACAAAAGAAGTATCATATTATGAAGCTATTAGCCTGTTTCAAGATGACATTTTAGTTGACTTAACTGCAAAGAAAAGATGAATTGTCAAGAATGTAACATTTGGCTCGACAATGTTTGCACTAGTCACTAGAGTACCTTTACCTGAACTCCTTCTTCGTTTACTTTAGTGTGTTTGCCTTTAAAACAATGATTACGACATGAGATGCCAGTAATACTACTCACATTACACATATATAGGGAATCGGCTTGTTAACCGAACGTCAAGAAAATTAGAAGAGTTGTCTCTTTAAATAGTAATCATGTCCATCATTATTCTGCCTCATAACAATATATAAAGCAATAGTAATAACGACACTTTGGGCCTGTTTTACTTTTTCACCATGATAGAGACCAAAAATAATAACTTTTCTCTGCATCTTCACTCCAACTCAAGACACCTTTCGAGCAATTTGAACTCGGGCTACATATTTTTACTGCGCGCATAAAAAGCTGGCTTTGGCGAGTTTGACTTTTATTATGAGAAAGAAAATGAATACAAATACAAAGTTGACTTTGACTTATTGTGTATGACAGACACGCTCCGAGGGATGAAACTATTACTGTAAATACATTTATGTATGGTGATTGGTGATGTGTGTAAAATGTAAGAATGCCCATAATAATAAAAATAAAAAAGAATAAAAACACATAATAAATGTGGGATACTCACTTTTTTAAATTTTCTTCTCTTCAATTTTTTTCCCTCGTGCTTATAAAATCAAAGTGCAACTAGTGCAGTGTAGGACCACATCCATATATAATCGTCATCATAGCTATTTTGTTCTTATCTTACACACGAACGAATAAACTTTGATTTGTCTAGTGACTGGTTTATTTACAGACACGCTATATCTATATATTGTATGAAAGAAGACGATGCTTGTAAAGGGTAATAAAAACAATCATGTATAAAAAGTAAATTGTATACTTCATATATGTCAAAGGTATGGATGTATAAAATATAAAATTTAAATCTCTATTGGTAGGTGTATTGCATTGCATATATACCATGGTAAATAGTAAATACAATGTAAGAACGTGGTACGTACAATACTGGTAATCATCGTATTCCCAAGCTGCGCTGTACACTACACAATTTTTCATAAGAAAACAATCTCGTTTTCTAGCGACCATGATGATAAAGCAGCAAGAGAGAATTCGTATAAAAACTATGTTTTAATTCTATATTAGGATAAAGGGTCTTATAAAAACATAAAGACTTGACCTGGGTGCGAATTTGATTTGATATTGTGCACATTCATGCTGACTTTCAAGAATTCAAATAAATAGAGCTCTAAGCCATCTAAAGATGTGCATGATGTATAGGAGGGAGATGGTACTGGTAGTGGTACTGGTGGTGCTTTTCTTCCTACCTATTTTATTATGTAGGTATTCTAATATATCACGTATCTCAATTTTATCAGTAAAAACGGAGAGAGTAAAAGAGAATATAAGTTTAGTTAGTTGTAGGGCTTAATTTTTATAGGGTAGTCTTGCCTTGCCTTGCGATGTCGCTGTTCTCGTTGTTTTGAATTTACAAACGAAAGTGCTTCAAGGCACAGCTGTCCATATCAAATACAACTTCACGAGTGGACTGATTTCGTTTTGAAAATAAAAATCTATGATAAAAAAACAGTCCGATGAACCCGTACCAATATAGCAATATCAATTCATTTGGGTTTACTACTACACAAAGTTACGATTTGAGCCCTCCTCTTTGCGATTATGCCAAACCAACATTAAAGCTAAGTTTTTATTTGTAAGGGGATGTTATTTCCATTGTTCCAATCTTTTTTTTTGCTGCCAAATTTTAATTTATATTCAAATCCTCCGATTACATAGACAACAAGTGGAACGTGTGTGATACGGATACGCTTGGCTAGTGGTTGGGTTGGGATGATGATGCTGCTGAATGAATTGGTAAAGCAAAATTACAATATGAAGCAGTGCAAAATGCAAAACTCCTGTAAAGTGATGCAAGAAAAAATGAACCGTCGGTGGGCAATAAATGCCAAAAATAATAAAAAACGAGTTATTGTTCTTAGTAATTCTTTTCACTGTGTATTTTTGCTTTAGTGGGCTAAACTATATTGCAAAAACCGCAACCATCACCCATAAATTCATATACGCATGTTAACAATTTGTATCGAGTGTACTGTTTGATGATTGATCAATGCTACAATTACAGGGTAGAAAACAAAAGATATGAAACGACTGTAAGTGAATGAGATAAAAAAAAGTGAATGATGACAGTGCGCACAAGAGATAATAATAAATATCGTTTGAAAATCATCTTCAGCTTCATATTGTGTTGTAGTTGTGTTAGCCGGTGATAATAAAAAATAGCAAGTGTGAATGGGCTGGATCGCTCACGCAAGTCTTTTTATAAGTTTAGCCTCCAAATCTAAATCACTTTTACCACCTCCATCATTTTCTACAAGTTGCAAACAAGATAATACAAGTAAATCAGTTTTAAGTTGAGTTGCCCATTTAAAGATGCATATTGGAGAAATGTGTTTTTGTTTTCAGTGTGTAGGATGTGTCTATTTCATTTTCAGTAAGTGACATGGCATTAGCTGGAGTCCTATTACAGCAATCGCATTAAGAAAAACAATTTTATCACTTTGCAAATACGCAGCATTTCGCTAATGGAATTGTATTGTACTTTTTTTGCGGAGGAGAAAAACTATTTGTTGGTTTTTGTTCCTACCTGTTCGCCTTTTTGATTGCGATCCAGAAAAACTTCGGTGTTTTAAATCACGCTGAGCAAATAAACCAATCATTACATTTATTTTTTACATGTGTTATTTATTATTTGTGAATTACATTGCATAGATATGCAAATACATAACCAACTATCTTGATTGCATAGTTTAAGGTGTAAAATTCACACCTGTAACAGGAAGGGGTAGCAGTAAGCAGCTTACTGACAAAATTCAAGAAATAATTTTAGGCAGCAACGACCAAATTTAGCGCCTACTCCATCAATAGCTGGTGTGCTAATTAAATGCAAATTCAGGTAGGGCAAATAGGTGGAATAATATGTTTATATAAGCATCAGGTTGTTTTTTTTGCTTTGGATTTCCCCAAGTAAACAATGACTTTAACAAATCGAATTCAACTATATTTCATCTCTGCGAGAAAAGCTGTCTCTACTCAGCAAGCGAGACAAGTGTGATATGATGATCTGCATAATAGGAAATATTTCTGGCACAGATCAAAGGACAGAACGAAGTGAACTTTTGAATAAAATTTTCTAAATTCAAAAATACATAACTAGATTTTGGATTGGCTACAAAAAAAGAAGCTTGAAATAATAATAATAATCGAATGGCCGAAGAAAGCGAGAAATTGTGTGCATGTGGCATGAAATCAGTTTTCCGTTTTCTTTCTTTCTCGTGCCGATTGTGTTCACCACAGCATCTGCGATGAACAATTGTTCATGCTACTGAACGTAACAAACTATAGGCTTTTTAATAAAAGATCCCAGGACGGGCACAAACGGTAGTTGCGGTGTTCTGACCGCCTGTCGAAGAGATCAGCGACCAAGAACATCAACATTTAATTTATGTAAATCGACCTATAGGTATATAGCCTTAGGCCAGCACAGTATTCTCAATTCTGAAAAAGTGAGCTACAAAATCTACCGTAGTAAATTGTAATATCTGCCAAATTGTACCTGCCAAATGTGGTGTATGAATCATGGATGATTTTTTTCTTATACATTTATAGCATTAACAAGTAAGAATAATAATTTATATATGACCCTATTGGAATGAAATATTACTATGTATAAAACTACACCGGCAATAATCATAATTACAAAATGTACTTAGGCTAAAACTAACATTTTTAGAACAATAAGTCATTTGAGATTTGCATTACTTATGGTGCATGCTTAAGTATGTTGGCAAGTTTAAACCAGCTTCACAAGTTTATCTCAATTGTCATCGATTGTGACAATTATTGCATACTTTGTAATGAATTACGGCATGTTTGCACGTTTGTTCTTCATTCAATATTATTAAAAAAATAATTACATTGTTGCCTTCCGACTTTAATTACCCGGATTTTTTTTTTGCGCAAAATTGTAAAACTAACGTATAATAAGTAGGCATATGCTAAACAATCGTTATAATGTAAGAAACAACACAACCTACTTAAAAATCATTGCAATGCAAATACGTGACTTATAAAGTCCTAGTAAGCTACATCGCTGTACACTTGTATAAAAAAATATACACATTCCTTTAAAATTGTTAATAATTGCTGAGTAGACAAATTACCATCACAGTAACCGTTTATTTTTTAATATAAAAAAGCTTAAAAAATAAGAAGAATTATCATATCATCATTATATCAGAGGCAGGCCGAGGCAACACACGACGAAGCGAGAGAGGTAGAGTACAGCATTGTGAGAAATTAGGGCTAGTCATTACATCGTCCTGGGAACTTTTACCACGTGACAACAACATAACATAATACCATCTTCATTTAACAATAACGAATAACAAGCATTGCATTGATGGTAACAATGAACAAAGTAGTGGTGCAGAGCAAAGTGCAGAATATCCCGCACTTTACGCATCAGAAGTGTGGCCATCATACTTAACAATCAACCATCAAACCGACCCAGTTTTAACTCCGCTCCGTCCAACCATAATGCTCCCTAATGCAATATTATTATATAGTTTTTCTGATACAATAGCACGAACAAGTAGTTGTTACCTTTTACTACACAGCATACCAATCCAATCTAATTCAAATAAATTTAATACCTGATGCAGTTACAATATGCACAAAATGTAGTTCAGTATCATGCACCGCTGTTGCAGCATACAGAGTTGGTATACTAATCAATGTCTTCGGCAACCAAAATGACCATTTCATTTTTTTTCTTACAAAAGAACAGAAAAACTCATGATGATGGTGATGATAATGCTGCTACAAAGTAATCTAATATATCACACAACATGACACTGGTGGGTACAAACAAGCTACAGAGTTGGTACTACATTCTTTAGACAAGAAGAGAAGGACACACACACAGACAGTAGGGAAGCGTCAACAAAAGTATGACACAAAAAATGAAGACGACTTAAGTAAGTTTATCCGTGACTGAGTTGTACGTAATACGAGACGATGAGGAACAAGATGGTATATATTCAATGTTACAATGTAGCAGGCAGACTAGACAACAATCACGGTGGCCGAGATATTATTGGTGTATAGTGTGTGGTAAACTGCGCTTGCTTCTCTCTTATTGTTGGTGTACTGTTATTATTGTTATTGCATAGAAGGTATGCATGTTGTATGCTAATAGATAATTTATATCCATTCTATATTCTATCTTGTAATCATAATAATCATCATTAAGACTTGGGACGCCGCGTTCTTTAACAAATAGGGAAATCGACTTCGGTCAACTTTTGAGAGCATTATTGGATCACGGATAAGTTTAACACAAAGAGAGTTTGTTAGTGCATCGACGCTACACATGCAGGTATACCGTATTAATTATTCATGAAACATGAGACCAAAGTCCTAATTTCCTATGATTGGTTAAAAAAACGTAAATTTGTCGAGAATCAAGAAAAAAATGTCTTTAAAGCGTTAAAAGTAATTTCTTTGTGCATGATTTGACAAGCTCAACAGACTGATGTCTGATGTGTGTTGTGCGGTAAAAGTATAAATATGGTTGGTTGAAAATTGAGTGCTTCGTTCTGTCATGTTAACCTTAGAACATGGTTCTTTTTTCACCTGTCAAATCCGATTTTAAATATGGTTTCTTCATCTTTATGATTTTTTCTTCTGTTTATATACAACAATGAGTAAAACTAGAGCTATTTATGGTTTTTACTTTACGCCTTCTCACAATTGACAATCATCAGCCGATTGAATCCTTTAGAGCCGATAAAGAAGGAAAAGAAAAATGAATGATGATGATCGATGTTGAAAAGGTATGGCACGCCGTCAAAACAGAGACAAGAGACATGTCCATTTCTTGCTTTATGCTATAATATTAAACCATAGTATAAACTTTCAGGCCGTGCTTTACCACATTTATCATTTGTCAACACCTACAAACCACTGTCGCGTTTAACCCTTTGGTTTTGTTGTGAAAATAGAAGTGTTCACTCAATTTGTTGTAAGATAAATCGTACAAGCTGAAACTTGTTTGTAAACTTATTGTCAGCATCGAGAAATGTCCCAATGTATTGTTTTCTACACAATAGGAACGGATTTTTACACTAACAAAAGGTAAAGTACTTAAGAGGCAAAAACGCAAAAGGTAAGGCAAAAGGCATGACATTTTGACTGGTACTACTCCATGCACACTACACACAGTCGGCAACAGGATGCTGGGATCAAAGGCTCAAAAGGAGTAAAAATTTGGTAAGAATACACCAAATTTTTGGTAAAATAACTGTGAAACATTGTCAACGTTGTGTTTGACTGAAATGTATACCTTCTTATATGAAAGTGTATGAATTAGTTTGAAGCTTAAAATACAAGACACCCTACTAAAACGGTAATAATTACAATGGCATATCATATAGCTCATCACACGATATCATTGCTTTACTACTCTTGCCACTAATACACTAATGTTAATTATTCCAACCTTTCAATTCAAATAAAGCATCAAGGTGTGGGAAGGAAAAAAATAAATGAATGGTGATAAGTTAACCTTAATGATATAAATATACAAATGAATTTACTACGAGAGGATAATATTATGCGTGCCTCTCACTCTTTATTTTCTGATGAATGATAATGAATGACAAGCAATAACGGCAATTTTCCAAAAAGTAAAGCTTATTAACCCCTTAAATATGACTATGACAGTAGAATGTGTAACGCATCAATGAGTTTCATTTCGTGTTTATTATTATGAGAAAAAAAGTTGAAAGAGTTTGGGTTTAATTTGGAGGTGTCCCTTGAATGGACTTTGTAGGTATTATCATTATTAGACAATAAGCACGCATATTTTTTTTTCTTATTAGCTATAGTATTTTAGTATCCACTTATTTACTTGCCGTATCATTTGAGCAGAGCGTTTGGTGCTATTATTGCAAGTAAATGAATCTGAAAGTATCATATTTTAATCGTTTGTTTGACAGCATACAAAAATGGAAAACTTTATTTAGAGAAATTACTAAGAAAATGACTACTGCAAACTGCTCATACCGCCACATACGTACTGACTTTACAAAACAAAATGAATAGTAAGCTTTTTGTGTGTATATAAAACTGTCCAAATAGAAAATGGTAAATAGTAAACTGCTTCTTTGCACCAATGCGTCGTCATAATAAAGAGTATGTTGACTCCTAAACTTTTTCTTCTCCTGTCCGGTTTAAAACTTTTAGTTATTTTAAGTTTACTTACAAAATGCACAGTTCAAAAATATCATCAAGCTTTCCAAATTTTTGATTGATGGCTAGCTTTGTATGTTCATTTAGTTAGAATATAATCCAAATCCCATACACAGGTAATTATACAAATAAGGAATTTGCAAAACTTGCTTACGTATGTCATGTGTCAATGCCTAAGCATTACCTACATTCTACACAACACTGCAGTTTTCAGATATCTATACCTACATACATAGGTAAATAAATAAAAAATTCTATTGTGAGCACTGCTCAGAGTATAATACCTATTTCTACAACCAGTCAATTCAGATAATTATATGCATACAGTTTAACAGAATTGCGTAAACTTTGTACAACTTATGTCTATATTTGTTCATTTCATTTGTGAGTTGGATACATTCACTACTCGTTAATGAATTGTTAAGAATGGAAAATAAATGACAAGTAAAGAGAAGAATTTCAAATTTGTAATTTGCAATGTGTAATGATTATGGTGGTGGAGGTAGTGGATTGACAAACTCAGCACAGCAGTATGTAATCTAAGTGTAAGGACATGATCAATTGCTTCAACAAGCCTAGCAGCGTTAAATCTTAAATATATTTACGCATTAAGTATGCCGTAATTACTATATATGTTTTGAGTTATTAACTATTACTGTAATTGTAATTATCGTATTACTTTTTAACATTATCAATATTCAATGAGTGATATTACGCGTAGGTTTTGTATACATTTGTTTGTTTGTGATGCAGCAATACGCAATCTGGTGTAAACTAGTCAACTTGCCACATACATAATTCTCATCAGCCAATAAGCAATTAAAAAAGACCAAACAATGCCGCACACTGACAAGCCAACAATACGGATTTGCTGCCATTTTTTCTAAACAGAATTGACTACTGCGCGTGTGATGATAACGAGAAGTGAGAACTACTCAATTAATTAAATCGAGGAGGGAGTCAGTGTGTCAGCAATCAACATTATCTAAAATGTACTACTGTCTGTCTGCTAATACATATTAGCCGTTTATAAAACTAATTTATTGATCAACTTCTGTAAATTTGTTAATGCTCATGATGTGATGCACGTTTTCTCTCCTCGACACCCACAACAATCGAAAAGATTTACGTCGAAAAAGGAAAAAAAAATGTAGCGTTGGGATACCCAATTAAAAACTTATTGTGCCATTTTTGCACAGGTTAAATGTTAAACTACTTACGTTATATAACTCGAGATTTTTTTCAGTAATGGTACTTCAAAACAACTTAAAATAATAATTTACTCTACATTTCAAGCGCAAACATTTTTGCTCGCCGCAGACAACAATTAAATAATACAGAACAGTTCATCTCTGAAAAAATTATTTAACGATTGGCAGTAGACTGTTAAAATATAAGGTTCAATGGCTAAAAAACAAAGTTTTTAATTTTAGTTTTGCCTGATGTATGCCGCAAACATAGGTATTTAAAATTCCAACACCTTAAGGGTTTTATAAACAACAATTTAACAAAATATAATTACTTCAAGTTCAAAAGACGATAAACCAGGTAGTGTTTGTTCCTTATGTAAAATCTAGCTCTAAAAAAATTTCTAATTTATAATATGTAATTAATTTTTTCGTGAGGTAAACTTGCTACCGTAAGTCCACCCCTGTTTAACATCTTTTGTTGCTGGCTACTCATTTTATGCTCATGGGCACTTTTTTCTTTTTAAAAAAATCATCATATAATCGTTTATTATGCTACTGATATTGCGTAATTATTACAACTTCTAGTTCTGTCTACTGTTATCTCAATTTCTTTCTGCTCAGTCATTCATTGAATGATAAGGCAGTAAATCTGACATGTTCATATGTACAATTTATATTATCAACAAATGCTCATATTTAAATTGAAAAAAAAAAACTTTCACACTTGTTACAATACTAGTACATCGTCTATTTATAGAGTACATTCGTAATTTTTAATTTGTAACGTCACTGTCAGTTAGACAAGAGATAACGCATTCATTTATCTACCTACCTTATCCTTATTTTTTTATTACATAAAATGTACGTGAATACCAAGGAGCCAAACACCACACCAAATGCTCGTTATTTACAAGCTAACGACATTTTTAACTAACATAACATATGTAAACTAGATGTTGTGTGTGGGAGTCGAGTCAAATCGGTTAAGCAATAGGTACCTTATCAGGGTACAGACAAGACAACAGCAGCGCTATCAAATCAACGCAAGAAATATATATACAGCGCTACACACACGACACAATAAAAAAGGAATACATTAAAATGGCTTAACTGATGTTATTCATATATATTATCAACTGAGCGTATTTTTATAATGATAATGATCACCAAATGTGTACTTTAAATGGCTAGTTAACAAAATGATAGATGATGTTACGCATGCGTTATGCCTTTTAGAACATTAATATATTTTAGCCCCAGTTCTCTCTCTAAAAGTTTAATTCATGAGCGCTGCCGCAGTTACTTTTCCATTTTATTATATAAATCGTTCACTTCTTGTCTTGTGGAGTCAAAGCCAATTGAGATGAGAGAGCAGAGCAAAAAGAAGTGACATGCTTCAGAGGTCTCATTCTGTTCTATTCTCATTTTTATAGAACACTTTATCAAAAGAATATTTTTTGACTCTTTAAAAAAAAGTTGCAAACTAACTCCTTCACTTTTCCTTGGCTTTTATAAAAAAGGCATGTTTTACTCACTGCTTCAAGTAAGGATATAAATTGTAACAAGATTCGCAAGCAAACATAATAGAGGTTTTGTTGGTGGTTATGTCTTTTGTGTAAAACGCAGCGTTTCTACTTTGTTGACGCTGATGTCTCCTCTCTCTCTCTGTGCTGCCTGCCCTTTTATAATAAAGTTCGTAAATAAATTGTGCATTTTTGTAGCGGTGAACAAATGATAACTCAATTTCTAAAAAAAGCTTTGCCTTGCTTTATTCCTTTGACTTTTTCTGGACGCTTCAGAAGTTTTGAATAAAAGTCTGCAGTTTTTTTTGTGAAAATTACTATTCTTTAAATATATTATATTCTCAACTCTGCCACATATTGGTCTGGTGGGAGGACATGACAATGCGACAGTAGCTTTTCATCCCTTAACTTTATACGTTACGTATTTTCTTTTCTTTTTTATCTACTTAAAAAGCTTACGTAAACATGAGCAAGCAAACATGATATTTATAACTATAAATTGTTGTTATTGTTGTAAAAAAGTATAATAAAAATAAAGAAAAATGTGATTAAAATAGCATGTAATGTATATCTTATTTTTATAAATAGCTGTACATGATACATATAT
>JAQFZH010002473.1:0-16457 GCA_034695485.1 Entomobrya nivalis | reverse complement strand
CTGATACAATTTCTTTCAAATTTCGGTATGTAATAGAAAATTACTTTTTACTTTTTGCCGCATACAAAATTACTAAACTAAAATATTAATAGCTAATGAATTTTACCGTTTCGATTATTTGCATATTTTGTAATTTCTTGATAAAAATATTTTAAATTTGGGCGAAAACTTATCCATCTGAAACATTACAACATACAAAACGAACCTAAACCATAATTCAATTTTCTTCAATATACATAAGTTGTAAATACTAAGCCATTCACAAAATAATACAAGCATTCCAGAAACAATCAAAAGGATCCAAAGCATAAACATGTCTGTAAGTTTTACAGCATTGATTACGTCTGGATCAGGTAAACCGCGAATTTTTATTGGAGATATTTTAGTGAAAATATAATTGGCCCATAGCGCCCATCCATCCCATTTTTCATCCAAACCAGCCTGTTTAAGTCTTTGCATCGATAAACTTAGCCAGGGACGACTAACGGCGGAAATTTGCCAGTAAAATGATGACGGGTTTAGTCCTTCACGCGCACAATGACATTTCACACTCTTTTTTGTCGTAGACAATTTTTTGATATATGCTTCAATAATAACTACAATCCATCTTTCTATTGTTTCGCTGACAAAAACCGCATATTTTTCAAAGTTCTCATTTTTACACAAAGTTGCTGACGGTGTGATCGTTGTACTTTCAAAACTTGTATTGATCCTGTGCGCTATATTATATCTTTGAAAATCAACAACAAATATTTTTTCAGGTGGCATCGAAAGTTCTTCATATTTCCAAAGTAGTTTATAACCCGACTCTATAATTTCGTATAAACTATCTAAAGTTTTTTCTTCGTCAGGCACCGTTATCAAACTTGTTATACTGTTTTGGTACAATATGCTGAAAAGCATGGTACCAAAAATGAGAAAAGTGCAGACGTGTTTTCGGAAACCTGGTTCAATTGTTATAGGTTGCATTGTAAATACAGCTATTACTTCAGGTAATCTAACAATGTATATTTTTAAACCCCGTCCACCTGAGATAATTAACGTAATCAGTATTAATAGTACGAATAAACAAATCCAAACTTCTAAGCTAAACGGGTTTGTCCACATCAAATATCCTTTTGTATATCCTCTGCTTTTATCAGAACCATTTTGATTTTCAGCAGAGCAATATAACAACTTAATTTGGACGCTGTCGTGATACACAAGTCCAAAGTGTTTCCAAAATATTTCTTCCGGTTTCAAAAAGCTGTATGGCCCTTCGAGCAGTTCGCTAGAGTCATGTAGAGCTTTTTCAGCCTGGGTAGACTCCTTATACAAATGAATCAATTGAATTGATATATTATGATAGGAACCCAAAGTTAGAGGGATCATTATTATTGAATTGCAGAATCTAGCAAGCCAAGCAATCAGTCTTTTGTCAAAAAAGTCGCATGCCTGGCGATTAGGTATACGCTTTCTGTTAAAATAACCCGCCGACCTGGGATCTAGTATTGCCACAATTTTTCTCCCATTACTATTCCAAAAGTGGGTTTTATGAAATGAGGTTGGATATTTCAACATGACCAAAAAGCCAGCTGGTGTTAATCCCTGCAGCTTTCCATTGCAGTAGTTGCTGCACAGCAAATGTCTTGATAGAACTTTACCAGTGTCATTAGAAACCCATAAAATTACTTTTATTGATGGGGAATGAATAAGCGTATTCCAAGGTTTTTCTACTGAAAATAGGTTCATTTTGGTTTCGAGTGAAGTGAAGGATATGAAGAGTACAATTGTAGTTGTGTACATTGCAATAGGGCCAAAGGTTAAACGGTTTGTCGACTTCGATAGTAACGGAGTTAGAACGATAGAAATTGGATGATGAAGTTTCATTAAAGTTGTAATGTCGGTGCAAGAGGGTGTTTCACAAGTGTTGTTTGAATTCATTTCAGGTTTTTCGATTATAAGCATATATAATTCTGTTAAGGTCAAGTTTTCAGTATTTAATTGGCTTTCTGATTGAAAAACCGCATTCAAAGGAATACTTCTAAACTGTAGAATATATTTTTCCGGATTGAAAAGTTCTCTGGCTGTATTTCCACTTATTAAGTTTTGTTTTGAAGTTTTGTGTAAATTTTCACTCGAAATAGAGCAGTGCATCAGGAATATTGCAACAAAAAGCAGTGTACAGTACAACTTGGCCATGGTGAATCGAAGTCAAAGTTACAAAAGAAATTACCTGCAACTTTAGTCTTTTTTTTAAATGGTTAACTTTAAGCCTCTATTTTAATTCAATTTGATTCAAATCATTGCTACAGTCTGTGTATTTTAAAATAAATTTTACTAGAGGACTGTTCATTTCAAATTGTATATCCTACTAAATTTTAAAGCTGTTTAGCAAACCGACAGTTGCAAAGTTGTTTATCTAGTTCCAGAAGTGTGGTTAATGAGTACATTCGAAAATGCTTCGATAAAGTTTTGAAAAAAAAACACAGGATTTGTCATAATTGGCTTTGCAAATACGCAGAAAAAATGGCGTGCTAATAAGTATATGTATTCCTGAAGAATAAATGGATATGAAATGTTTTGTTTAAGTAGAACCAAGTTTTACCAAATTTGCTTTATCTAAAGTATATTGCCTTATAATAGATGCATACATTATTCCAAATACTTACTAGTTTGGTGTTTTTCGTTTTTGTAAACAATAATTTTGAACAAACGTACGTATCAGATCTATAAAGTAGCAATTTCAGTATTTCTTTAATGATTAAAAGAAAAAACATGTTTATGCAAAACTAATGGCAAATTCGCGTAACTCGAAATTACAATTTGACACAACAACGTTTCCTAATAACATACAAAGTTTCAATTATAGGCAGATTAGTATAAGTTATATTTTTTATGCATAGAGCTACAAAGTAGACACATCAAATTGTTTTGATAGTTCGTGAAGGACTTTGACTGAAACATTTGATAGGTTACTTAACACGTGCGGGAGTTTCCGGAATTCATATGCTAATAAAACACTAAGATCACTAATACTTAGCTATTAAAATAATTGATATAATGAAAATCACTGCCGACCAATATACATCGATTGGAACTGCCATTTGCAACCAGGTTAAGTTTATGAAACAGTTTTTACAGGAATAAGAAATACAATAATAGGAATTTAGCAATAAAAAGACGTGAACTTAAAAAATATGCATGTTGACGGAATTGTTTAAAAGTAATACATAGATAGACATATATATGTCTTATTGCTGTTGTAATTACGATATACATAATTCTAACCAACGCAATTTTCCCGTTCATATATTTGCGATAAGTGTTCAAGTTTAACTGAGATTTGATACAAATAAATGTGTCCTTAATAAAATACACATGTCGTAATATTAGAGTTACATAATTGAAACACACGCAATTTTACCCTTCTGATATTTGTAATTAGTTTAACTAGGATTACTAGTGTTGAAGTGTCGTAGGCGTGGAAAAAAAATTATGTCAAAAAATGTCAAGCAGAATGTGATTAGGTAATGACAGTGACAGACTACATGCCTACATAATCTTCCATGAATTAATTTATGATAATTGAAATGTGAGGACTCTATACTTTTTTCAGACTTTGATCTCATAGAGTCTCGATGTTTAATTATCACAGTAAATGGTTTTTAATAGCAACAAGGTGCAACTGCATTTTGGTACCTAATTTTTTATAAATGCTAAGCGCCAATATATCATGTTGAATGAAATACAATAAGTCACGGCAACCATTAGCACAAAAAGTCATTGCAATTATACATCATGATTTGTCATTTAATAGTTATATTATTAAAGTCCTCAAAATTATGACAATTTGAAGTCAAATTTTATTTATTCCATAAATAAATTATAATGGCGACAAGAAGCAATATAAGTTTCATAATTGACTCAGTTTCGTGTGATGTTCGATTGTTCATTAAAATATTGTTTAAGATGCCATAAGAGGGTGGCCTCGAAAGAGCATAGAAGGTGGAACTTAGAAAGATAGAAAAATATATTGTATTGCATTTTATTATTATCCTGGTAGCTTAATTTTTTTGCATGGTTTCCTTAATTGGATTTATAAAATGGTTGCCAAATAAATACTTCTTCGTGAGCATAACTCCATAGCATTTGCTAAAAATCGTTGAATGGAGTTTGTTAGTCTGAATTTAGTTTGCTTTTTCAAACCACAATTTGTTACAGAAATGTGCATAAGAAATTTTATGTACCATTTTAGCAAACGACAATAAATAAATTAAAAATATGAGATTATGGAAATCAAACAACAGTTTAGATAAATACCATGAAAGTGAGAACTGTTTACAAAAATTACCAAATACTACATTCCTCACTTACGATTAAAAGTTATGATTACTTATGCCTCATACAAAAGGACAATTAACAAGTTAGTAACATAGATATTAGACAAATTATTAAGGGTAAATTGCATATATTCAAAGATTGTTTCTAAAAGTTAACTCTACTTGTGAAGCCAGAAATACTATTATAATGATTCAACTTATATATTTGGACCTAATGAAAGTTTTAACCGTTTCAAATATTCACATATTTCCATAATTCTTTGTGAAAAAACGCCGAATTTTAACAAAAACATTTCCATTTCAAAATTACAATATATAGAAACAATCTGAAACATAATTTAAATTTCTTTGCCAAACCTAAAGAGTAGAGACTAATCCTTTCATAACATAAAATACAAAGTCCAGAAGAATTCAAAAGCATCCAAAGTTTAAATATATTGGTCAGTTTGACAACATTGATAACTTCTGGATCAGGCAAACCTCGTATTTAATTGGAGATATTTTATGGAACAGGAAACTAGCCCATTGTGCCCACTCATCCCATTTTCCATCCAAACCAGCCTGCTTATATCGTTCTATCGATAAACTTAACCAGGGACGACTAGAAGCAGAAATGTGCCAGTAAAACGATCTTGGGTTAAGTCCCTCCCTCACAGACAGGCATTTCACGGTCTGGTTTGTCGTTGATTTTTTTTTGATAAATTTTTCAATAATAATTACGGCTCGTCTCACAGTTTTCTCGTCTATAAAAGTGGCATATTTTTTAAAGTTATCATTTTCACCCAAAACCGTTAAAGGCGCTACTGTTGTATATTCGAAACTTGTATTAATCTTGTGCGCTATGTTATGTCTTTTGAAATCCACAAAAAATGCTTTTTTGGGGGGGATCGCAAGTCGTCCATGCTTCCAAAGTAATTTATAACCCGACTCTATAATGTCATATAAACTATTTAAAGTTTTTTCCTCATCAGGCACAGTTATCAAACTTGTTAAACTGTTTTGGTATAAAATACTCATGAACATGGTACTGAAAATTAGACAAACATATACATATTTTTTATATCCTGATTGGATTGTTATAGATTGCCCTATTAATATGCCAATTACATCAAAAAAATTCAAAATGCATATTTTTAAACCCTGTCCATCTGAAAGAATATACGGAATCAACAGTACAAAGCATGCTAAAATAATCCAAACTTCTGATTTAAATGGGTTTGTCCATATCATTCTTCGTTTCTCGGTATTCCTCTCAGACACATTTCGCTTATTACCAGAGCAATACAACAACTTGGTTTGGAAGGTATCGTGAAATACAATTCCGAAGTGTTTCCAGAATAAAGTTTCAGGTTCAGAAAAGCTGTAAGGCCCTTCAAGAACTTCTTTAGATTCATTTAAAACTTTATTAGCTTCGTCCGACTCCTTTATTATATGAGTCAATTGCACTGATATATTATGATGAGAACCCAACGACAAAGGAATCATTATAATTGAACTGCAGAATCTAGCAAGCCAAGCAATCATTCTTTTTGCAAATTGCTGGCACGCTTCACGATTGGGTACAAGAACTCTGTTAAAATAACCTCCCGACCTGGGAATCAATAATGCTACAACTTTCTTGCCATTGCCATTCCAGAAGAACTTTTTATTGAATGACATAGGATTCTGCAACATGAACATGAAATCATTGGATGTGAGTACCGGCAGATTTTTATTGTAGTCGTTGTTGAACAGCAACTTTGTTGTTTGAACTTCACCAGTTTTATTAGAAACTAGTAAAATTAGTTTTATTGATGGGGAATGCAGAACCCTAAGCCACTGTTCTCCTCTTGAAAATGTTTCCAATGTAGTTTTGTTTTTAAATGATGTAAACGATATGAAGAATACAATTGTGCTGATATACATTGATGTAGTACCGAAGCTCAAACTAATATTGGTGGATTTGTGCAACAATGGAGTTAGAACGATGGTTACTGGGTGATAAAATTTCAATAAAGCTGTTATGTCAGTGCAACAAGATGTTTTGCAAATGTTGTTTGAATTCGTTTAAGGCTTCTGGATAATAAGCAAAGTTAATTCTGCAAGGGTCAATTTTTCGGTATAAAGTTGACCTTCAGATTGAAAAACAGCACTCAAAGCAATCATGTGAAACTGTAGAATGTATTTTTCCGAATTGAAAAGTTCTCTCTCAATATTGCCACTTATTATGTTGTGTTTTGAAGTTTTGTGGGAACTTTCACGGGATAATGAACAGTGCACCAAGAATATTGAAATGGAAAACAATGTGAAGCTTATATTTGCCAGGTGACTTGAAGCCAAATTTAAAAAATTAAAACCTAGAGCTTTGTATGTTTTTAAAATGGTCTGTTATTTCACTTTTACTTCGATTTAAGTACGTTCAAAGCGGTGCTTGTACATTTAGTGTATCCGAAACAAGTTTTCTCTAAAAAATTCACATTGAAATTAACCTTTTTTATTTTAAAATTGTATAGCTCACTTTCCAAATTTTAACGCAGTTAAGCGCAATAAAAGTTGCAATGGCGCCGGACCTATACTAACGAGGGATGATATTCAACCTATAAGTTCAGATCGGCTTTATATTTTGGCCATAGTTAGGTACTAATATAAGATAATTATTCCCCAAACCGTTTGTCTCCTTGGCCATCTATTGAGTTTTTAGACAAATTCAAAATTTCTACCTTAACCACGACTAATACTTTACTGGTTCGTTTTTAAGGTTAACGTTACTTAGGTTACTATAAAAGACCCCAGAAAGCTATTTTATGCTCAAAAATAATAATGTATTGCATCTTTATGCTTATTACCCAAATGACAAGTTTTCATATTTGTTCAAAAACGAACTGGAGAAATATATCTCCCAGTTGCCAAACTGATATAGATACGAACTTTTAAAATTAAACGACCTTTTTGAAAAATGGCAAAAATGTAAATTTACAGTAGTTTGACCATATTTACCACAGCACTATCTCGAAAAAACATTGCAAAAATTGTGAAGTTCTACCTTGCCTTACAGCAAGAATGATCTGCTGAAATATCAGGACGTATGTATGATTTCTTTTTAAACCTCTAAATCGCAAAGTTTGACATATTTTGCAGTAGTTTTTATCCTAAATATGCCTAAAACAAATTTAAGGCCTTGAGTAAGGGAGAAGAATGCCCAAAGCAATCATAAACAGTTGTTATTTGTGTTAAAGGTGAAAACTTTGAAGTTGCCTAAAAACTCAATAGATGGCCATGGAGACAAACAGTTTGGGGAATAAATATCTTATATTAGTACCTAACTATGGCCAAAATATAAAGCCAATCTGAACTTATAGGTTGAATATCATCCCTCGTAAGTCAACAGTTATTTGTTGGTTGTTTTTAACTTTGAAACATATATTATAGTCTACTTCCGTGAATTACTTTTTATTAGTGCACTTATCAAATGCATCAACATTATTTTCAAATACCTAGCCATAGCCGAATACAAATACATATCAACTATTGGTTTGTAAACAAATAAATAATCGAGCAAGTGGTTCATTTTCTTGTATCATTAGAACTATTTGGAACGTATTGTAAACAAGACATAGTTTTACCAAGTTTGCTATACTTAAGTTTATATGTTTATTTCCTATCCATCACGACGAATATAATTTTCCACATTTTTAAACTCAATTTTACATTTACAAAATTCGCCCATTTAAAATGCATGTAACAGTCAATTGACCGTTACTCCGGTACCGTTAAAACGATGTAGCTAAAAATGTCTAGCAATTGACCCCTTGACCTGAGGAGTCTGCTTATCAAGTTTGAAGAGAATCGGTTGAAGGATGTCCAAGTTAGAGCGCACACAGATAGACAGACAGACACTAAACTAAAGTTATAACTACGATAAATCGAGATTTATCTACGTAATAAACACTCGTTAATTCTTCCTATTAGAGCTACTAATACGAAAAAAAATACGATAACTTCGATTTTTATTAAGATGATACAAGAAAAAAATACAATCATGGACAAGCGTTTAAAGAGGCAATTAATTAAGTGTACTTTAGCTCGAGACAAAAATGGTGTTACTCATTACTTTATTTATTTATTTTTAGGACACAATTTAGTTTACGATAGATGTATAACTTGAGCATAAACAGTTTCGTAATCAAGCATGAAAATGATGTTAACATTAAATTAATATACCCTTTCAAAACTTGTAGCTCTTAAATATATTTGTGCCAAATCAATTCAATCCATAGTTTACACTTTTTGTAAATATTTATGTTATAAATAGAAATCCATTCCATACACAATATTAAGAAGCCAAGTGCATCCAGAACTAATCCAAGAAAAAATATATCAGAAAGCTTTAAAAAATTTATTACATCAGGATCCAGTGGCACGCGTGCTTTGTCTGAAAAAAGCTTGAAATACATCTGACTGGCCGATAACGCCCATGCATCCCACTTCACATCCAAACCTGCTTGCTTAATTCGATGCAGGGATTGAAACAACCAAGGACGATTATTAGCGGAAATATGCCAGTAATACGACCTTGGGTGAAATCCTTCATTCACAGAATGACATTTCGCCGTAGTTTTTCTTTTTGATAACAAACGTATTAGCTTCTCAGTAAATTTGATGTCAAGTAGGCTATTAGCACCACTTGTCATAATCGCGTATTTTTCAAAGTTTCTCGAACGCACCAAGAAATCAACAGGTGGTAATGAAATAGCTTTAAAACTTTGATTAATCTTGTGCGCTATTTCATTCATTTGAAAATCTACAAGAAATTGTGTTTCCGGTGAAAGCATATTGTCGTGACGATTCCAAAGAATTTTATATCCAGATTCGATTAGCTCATTTAAGCTATTCCACGTTTTCTGCTGATACGGCACAGTGACTATACTCGTTAAAGTATTCTGATATAAATTGCTTAAAAGAATGCCACCGAAAACTACATAAATGCATATATTTTTCCGGTGGTCTTTAGGCAGTTTTACAGGTTGGATTATCACCATAGCAAATATTGTGATTAGTTCATTAATAAATTGGATTAACGCCAGTCGGTAAGAGGAAAGTAGAGCCATCACAAACATAAATCCCAAGAGAATTATCCAGGTTTTCAAGTTGAAACCTTTTGTCCATAATATATCCGCTTCAGGAATTCCAAAATTTGTTGAAGAATCGTTTTTATGAATTTTAGAACAATAAAATAATTTTATGTCGGTAATTTCATGATGAGAAAGGCCAAAGAACATCCAAAAAAATCTCCACGGTCTTATAAAGGTGTATGTGCCTTCAATTATTCCACCTGAATTTATAAGTGCCTTTTCAGCGTCCTTCGACTCTTTCGTCATATGAAAAAATTTAATCGAAAAATTATGAGCTGAACCTAATGACAGAGGGATCATTATAACGGACTCGCATAAACGTGCAAGACCTACAAATTTTTGGTGAACGAATCGTTTGCAAGAGTGTCGGTTGGGAAAACGTTTTTTGTTAAAATAGTCTACAGAATTTGGGCTAACTTTTGCTACAACTTGGACACCGTGGCCATTATAAAACTTCTTATGGTGCAATAAGCTAAGTTGATGCCATATTAACATACCATCTTTGATTTTTAACGGCAGGATCTGCAACTTTCTGGTACAATAGCCGTTGCAGAAAAAATTAAATGAAAAAACTTCACCAGTCAAACTTGAAACATGTAAAATTAGTTTCAAAGATGGAGAATGTAAGACTCTAATCCAAGGCGTTCCATTTGAAAGTATTTTCGTCATTGAAGTGGTTTCTTGCTTGGCAAATGATATAAAAATTAAAATCGTTGTGGGAGACATAGATGAAATATAAAACGTTAAATCAGTTGTAGCTTGCCATACTAACGGAGTGAAGATAATAGTAATTGGATTATGATGTTTCATAACCGTTGTAAATTCATTGCAATAGGGAGTTTTGCAAGTATAATTGGAGTGTCGCTCAGACTTCTGAATATTCAGCAAAATCGCATCTGATAAAAAATTACTCTCAGATTGGAAAACTACATCCATTGGAATGAAATGAAATTGTAAACTATATTTCTCAGTGATTTGTTGTCGGGTAAGTCTGCTGTTTATAAAGTTGAGTTTTAAAATTTTGAGTAAACTTTCACTAGCGAAGGAATATTGTACAATAAATATAAGTGTTGTTGTAAAAACGATTTTTGGGTACATGATTGCCATGATTTATCAAATAGAACGTACCAAAATATTAGGATACGTCTGTATATATAGTCTAAGAGACAGGACACTCAAACGTAAATAATCACTGGTTTCTATGGAATATCCTTTATGCTCTGTCCAATTTTTCAAAAAGCGTGATAGAATAACGGTTTAGAGTTTCTACCAAAGTTGCAATTAATACTTTTTAATAATCGAGGATTTTTCAAATGTTCCACTTTATCTTCTCAAATCATATAGAATAACTTTTCAAGATAATCAGTTTTATTTAAACACCTTTTAGTAGTCCAACAGTAAGTAGTGATTTGCACGCTTATATTTGCCTTGATAAGATCCAAATGGCTAATATTTTTTTAAAGTTTTGGTTTCAGTTATAAAGAAAACTAACAAGTGATCTGCAAGACGTGTTACGAGAGTTGGATCTTGTTACCAAGCATATTCAACAAATTTTACACTACGATTATAGTGACATATTCTTGTTTTCCGAATGGGCTATGTGTTCTTGATGACTGGGCCAAACGTTTCTGGGATCAATAGTTTTAAAGCGCTTGTTCCCAACCAAACTAGTGTGAGCTAAAAATGTCCGATTGGTACTTTGTAACTACTTCGGATTTTCAAGTATTTAGTGTGAAAGGTAAATGTTTCCTGCTAGTTTTCCAATGGTTTTTTAGCAGGCTTTTGTAGAAACAACTATACTGCACATACTATAAGTGTATCTCAGTTATTTTGCGCTTTAAGAAACTTGTTTACGAATCAAGCCGCAGTATATCATAAGCGAAACGATATCCTGGAATATCTATTGAGTTAATTAGTTATTGATTTTAATTGATCATATCTGGTTAATGTCTATCTTAGTAATAATTTAGTGGCGAGCTTGACGATTATTTTGAAAAACAAATACAAGATCGGTTTACATTCACTTCCTACAAATAGAATAATTTTATGTTGCCCCAAACATTCCTATTGCCAGCTGTAGCTCTTTCGTGCGATCAAAATTGTTATGTTCCAATATTTTCAGCTAAATGGTCAACTGCTTTCATAGTCGAATATTTGTTCTTACTAGTAATGACTAAAACTTTATAAATGATCCATAGAACTGGCTTACTTTATAGTTAATATTTTAAACTTAGCTTTGATAGCAAAATTTTGCGCCAGTTATTTTTTTTTGCTCAATACATTTACACAAGAATTCCTGCGAATTGGTTGGACATTAAATATGTCGAATCCAAAGGATATTGATTTGTTCGTTAGTTGATATAGTGCTGTTAATATTTACGTACTACCAAAAACTCTAAATCAAATTAACTTTTAAATTGAAAAGACTTCGACCTTTTCTTCCGGAGAATTTAAAATTGTTAATGTAAATATTTAAACATTTACCACTTTTTTAATATTATTGTTTAAACTTAATATTTTTTTTCTTCGTCGTGCATTGTCTTTAATTATACCAAATAGTAGGCCTGTGTCAATCCCTTTATCTAGAAAGCTTGATCTGGTTAAAAAGTTAACTCTGGTAAAGTACTATTTGTCTTAAAAATTGACCAAACCGATTGACACATCTGGATTATGATTCAAGTTGTTGAGGTAATACGGAACTGTTTTCTGTTATTTTTCCAAACGTTTCCTATTTTTACAGGATTTTATCAAAAGAAATATATCGCATATACCTCAGGTGTACTTTAGTGGACATACTAGACGTTTATAATAACTTTCGCTACGAGCAAAGGTAAAGCATGTCGTAAGTTCGGCGACAATCTGATATAATGGAATAGCTCATAATATAAATTGGTTTTTAGATTGTTTTTGTTTTAAAATATCTGTTTAATAACTAGCTGAAACGTAATTAAGTCGCGAGCAATACGTGTCTGACAAAAAATGAACACGGGATTGGTTTATTTCTTCGAATTTTAATAATTTTGTTTGTTCATAACACCTCTTATCGAAAGCTCTTTTCCATTCGATCGATCCAAATTTGCAAACGTGTTTTAAAGAAAATAAATGGGGAAGATGTATTTGATCGAAATTTTGGTAGTGTGATAAATTACAAAAGTTTAAAGAGGAAAATATGCTGGAGGAATTTGAAAGGAACGATTTTGTTATTGTGACAGATGATACAAGCGATGATGAAGAAGAGGGTGTCAAGATGTGATATAAGTTTATAATTTATTTTTTGATAAGTAGGTTATTGTAGGATAGGGTTCGATTTTGGTTTCAATATTACTCATTTTTATATATAAAGTTGTAATAATTTAATAATGTTATGACTTGTTTAGTGTGCCTGAATGAATATAAACCCCTATAATGTTTATTTGGGTTATATCATTATTCTAAACTTATATTTAATTCTATATTTACTTGTTGGTATGAAGTTAAATTCATTGAAATGAAAGCAGTGGAACAGTAAAATTAGATAAATAATCAAGTATATTTGCTGTCAATTCTTGCATATATCTAAAGTCAGACATGGAAAACCCGTATTCGTTCGCCGATCGAACCCAAAACGTTCGCCCAATGTAAAATTGTAAATATAAATATTTTAAATATATTAATACTTATATTTATTGTTCCAAACTAGAGTTTATCATATCTGTGGTGTATTTGGTCAAGCCAAATCCCCACATCCATGCCACGAGCGACATCTCCCTGGAGCCACACCAGAGGAAACCTCATGGTCTTCTCCAGCATGCTTCTGGTCAGCACACACACTGAACCAGACCCAATCTGCCTTCCAGAAGTAGCACACACACTACTTCATACTTCTTACTAATAATTAAATGATCTGTTATATTTAACCTGAATCACTGTAAATAAATACATTTTAAAGTAACTACCAAGCAAACTACCCACGCATAATCATTTCCATGATATTCAGCATTTTACTACATTTTATCCAGCATAAAATACCACAATATCTCACTTAGCTGCTTAAATTTCCACCAAATAAACAAAAATATTCAATAAAGATTATTTTGAACTGGTTTAGTATCCATGTGCTTATTATTTTTGCTACTTCGGAAACACATTCTTCACAAATTAATCGTGTTCTGTAAAATAGTAAACAATTAACCAATTTTGAAGTTTTATTGCTTAATCTTAAAAGAAAATGTAATAAACATACAAGCAATGCATTTACAAACCAAAACAAACCTTTTCATTATTAAATTAATATATTATTGTAGACTCCTCGAACAAATCACACTCAGTACTATTTTAATTTCGCATTACTTAACATAAATTGTTATCTAAAAAAAGTTTTTGAAGTGATAATTTCTGAAGCATTATTATAATTTTTGTTCAAACGTTGCCACAAATAAACAAGAAAAGGGTTTTTACTGTACCTAGATTTATCTTTTAGCAAACGAGTTGTCAACAAATTAAAGACCAACCTGTATTGAACTTTTCAGATCCGGTATTTGATAGGTTTAAAATCCGATATTTGAACTTTTGATGTTGTTCTCGTAACTTCTAAAAGTAATATTTTTCAGTACTTTACGAAGAATACATGCATTGTTACAATTTCGTAAACTATATAAATATATTTAAAGAATTCACTAAAAAACTTTCGCCAAACATACGATTACTTTTGTCAAGAAAGTTAAACTTTCGTTAAATGTTTGTTAAATTTTCCTTAACCTTCGCCTTTTACTATTAGCATTAAAAGTACATGATTAACGTTTCTACATTATTCGATTTATTTGTGACTATTATTAAATATATTTTTTCATCTGTTAATCCATTAATTTTCTTCAAATATTCATTATACTTTCACCGAATATATAAGCTTTTATTTTTACAAATGCTGGGTTAAACATCGTCTTAATACACAACAAAATATTGCCTAACACTTGACAAGAATTGTTTAAATATTTTCTAATACATCCATACATAGTGTACGACTTAACACGATAAGAAGTTGTCTTAACTACTATCTAATATCTTCTTAACTTTCAATTTAATTAATGACTATTTTCGTCATTAGGATAAGATTTTATAAATGATCATACTATTTTCTATTTCTATAAGATTTTGTTCAGTTTGATTTTATAATCCATAATGGACGTCTTTCTACAGTTCTGTTTAAATTTCAAATGTAGTTTTAAATCATAAGAACAGGTCATTTTTAGTCATTTAAATGCAAGCAAAAAAATCTTTCAAAAAATGATTTTTGCTTAGGTACTTTGTAATTTGCACTTGGTTTTTTTTTCAAATCGTAATCATATGGGTAAAATCTAATTATTACTTATTTATGTATTAAAACTCGGACGGTTAAAAACTTACAGTTATAATTTAAATGTTTGAAAATAAAACCTAAATATAATGTTTCTTTTAAATACCACACACATTTTGACTTTGGGTAATGGTTTCAAACATCACTTTATTTAGCATTGTGTTTTAAAAGAAAGAATTCTACGATAATTCATATTGTAATAAATTTTCTTTAAAAAACAATTTCTGAGCGTCATTTTTAAAATAATCTTGGTCTTGAACTATTGATAGGACAATTCGATATATTTTAAAGTGTTTTGTGCCGTGTCCATACCACCAATTTTAAATATTTTACAAGAATTGGAGTTTTTTCATTCCTCCAAACATACTTTCCATCATCCTCAGTTTTTCATAAGCCGAATTCCGATGAAAACAAACTCCAAATTACAATTTCACTAGCTGTAATATTAAACCATTTTCATTGGTCTATTGTCTGTCTGTTGAGGTGGCTCAGTCCTGAAAAAGTGTTTACGGATGAATGATAATGCATTCGTTTAAACTATTAAATTATAAATTTTAAATTGATGAGCAGAAAGTTTCTTTAGCAAGAGAACTTAAGTGATTAGATATTTATAACCAACCACGATTCCTTATTTTCAATGTAGTTTACTAAAATATTATTTTCAACATATTTGAAACTATTTGCATAACACTTTATAATATCTATAAAACTGTAAACGAGAGTAATTGCTTAATTTCCAATGTGTCAAAATTATTAATATTTATCTGTAAGTCTGAAAACGTTGAGCCATTATTTGTAAATTGTTATAATAATGTAAGTGGTAAGAACTGATTGTAAATGTTATTGAATCCGGAAAAGAACAATTTAAATTCTGTCAATATATTCTAATTTCTCTTAATGTTACCAAACAATACGTGTGTTCAAGGAAATGTCTGCTGTAAAGTATTAAAAAAATCCTTTAGCCCAATCTATTTTTTAACAAACCAAATTTTATTATGTTGGAAAAAAATTGCTGGCAAACGATTTAATGGCGGACAAATACATTTGATCTTTGATGACTTGTTTTCATTAGCAAATGTTATTTTGCTGGCGCACGTCTTTTCGCAGGCGACCGTTTCTTTGTTGGCAAACGTGTTATCATTCTCGAACATGAATTCTTTGACGAACGGTTTTTTGTGCCAGTTGCCGAACGGTTATTGTGCGCCAAACTCGTTTTTGTTAGCAAACGTTTTTTTGCTTGCAAAGAATTTTCGTTGGCGAACGATTTTCATTGGCAAACGTGTTTTCGTTGGCGAAAGTGTTTTTTATGTAGCATACATGTTTTAGTTGGCAAACGATGATTTGCTGGCGAACGCGTTTTGGTTGGCAAACGTTGTTTTGCTGGCGAACATGTTTCGATTGGCAAACGATGATTTGCTGGCGAACGTGTTTTGGTTGGCGAACGTGTTTTGGTTGGCAAACGTTGTTTTGCTGGCGAACATGTTTGGATTGGCAAACATTGATTTGCTGGCGAACGTGTTTTGGTTGGCAAACGTTGTTTTGCTGGCGAACATGTTTCGATTGGCAAACGATGATTTGCTCGCGAACGTGTTTTGGTTGGCGAACGTGTTTTGGTTGGCGAACGTGTTTTGGTTGGCGAACGTGTTTTGGTTGGCAAACGTTGTTTTGCTGGCGAACATGTTTGGATTGGCA
>JAQFZH010002472.1:0-16458 GCA_034695485.1 Entomobrya nivalis | reverse complement strand
AAACTGCTCTACATAGTTTACGATCTCACAAATAGCGTATGTTAGCATTTCATCAAACTCGTCAATTGAATGCATCAATTTTAACCTGGAATTCTCAAAGCGTGAGATTTCTTCATAATCTTCTCCTCTTGAAAATGTGACTGCTAATGTAATTGGAGTTTTTATGCTTCTACTTGTTCGTCTCTTTACAAGCCTAAAGGTTTTATGTATTTGATTATAATATCTGTTTAGTTTAGTAATAAGTTTGCAGAAATCCACGAAATACTGAAGTCTCGACAAATGGGTAGACATTAAGTGCATTCCTTCGTCCATTCCCACGAAGTGAATGTTGATGATGGTCATTGTTATGACGCTGCACTTCTCCATCCTGTTACTGGGCATCTCATCTAAAAAATACATTTTTTTGTGAAAAACAAATTTAGATAAGATAATAACTAGGTAAAACAGAGAAGCTGGAGATCGTGTCAATGGTAAAGACTAACAGTAAATCTTTTAAATAGAAAGGCTACGTTTAAGCAATCCGTAGTTCTGATCTGGAGCAGTAAAGTTGTTATTTTAAAGGTTTTAAAAGTTTGGAAGTTTCTTTTCAACCGTGAGTGCTGTGTGTCGTTTATCATTCAACATGCCTAAAGGTAAAAATATTTCTTTGTTATTGATCTTTTGTAAAGATGATTTTTGCGTTGAGTGAATTGATTTGCAGGCATAAAATTTTACTAATAAGTTCTCAAATGTTAATTTATTTTAAATTATGATTTAAAGATACGCCTATTTCATTTGGGGATGACATGACAGCGATCATTAAGAAAGCCAAGGCTGTTATGCTTTTGAGTTCTGTGGACTCGGCTGAGTATAAGCAAGCTCAGCAAATTCTGAAGTCTTTCAAAGAAGACTTCAAGGAGAAAGGAGAAAAAAGCGTGCGAGAGTTTAAGAGTGTAAGTTTTAAAATATATTAATTGAGACAAAATTAATTTTTTGAGTTTTCGACATAATTGAGGAAAGGAGGAATTTTTAAAAGATTTTTTATAGTTTTTTTTTGTTTTTTTTGGTTACCTTATAGCTGACTCCAAAAGTGAAAGAGAAAACTTGGTGTCTGACGAAAGTGATGGAGATGGACGACAGCCGTCAACTTCAAAGGGGAAGAAAGCTGCCAAGACTTCCGCGGGATCTCCGAAGAAGCGGTTTAAACCCCTTGTGATCGAGGAGAATGATGAAAATTCCAAGGACGAGGATTCTCAGAAGAAGTTTCTAAAGTTGGGACGGGAAAAAAACTGTTGGTAAAAAAGTTGTTTCTAAAAAACGACCATTCAAGACAATTACAAAAAACTACTGTCCTGATGATGCTCCAGACAGGCAACACAATATTATTTTCGAGCATTTATTGGGGCGGGGTTTATTGGCAAAATGGTTACAAATAACCAGAAGTTTATTCAAATTAGAAAGGGTGGTACCGGGGCTAATATCCCGTTGACACAGTTTGAGTGGTTAAAGCAGGCTATCTTAGACCTTGAACAAAAATTGAGATTTTGAATTGGGCAAAGAAGAGTTGACAGAGGAGTCTGAAAATGGCGTTAGAAGGGGGTAATGTCAGGTATTACTGTTGTACTTACATGAACTTTACTGAATATGAAAAAGCACCACACACATTCATAGGACTTATGCACGATGTGCATTCATTATTATAGTAATAAGAATTCATTATATGCATAAAACCTTTTTTTCTCATCATCATCATCACTTGAAAAGTTGAACACATAAGTGTAATATATATGCAAAAGAATATAATGATATATTACTACGTACATCAGTCATCGTCACACATTGCTTTAAAATTTATCACATGTCATAATATGCAGAAATCACTTTAAAGTAGTTTTATTGTCCCATCTTGCAATATAAAAAGTGTTTTTCTGTAGTGTACATATAAACGAGGTTCATACATGACTTTATTATGTAAGCTTGGTATTTTGTCAACACCGAAATATTCCATTCAACACTGCATAATTTCATCATGTAAAATATCTTTAGTCTGGAATATCTTAAAAGTTAAATAAGGTGATACAAAAATAAAAGTACAAATTTATTCAAAAGTCATTTTTGACTCGAAGATCTGGTGTCAACTAAGAAAATAATTCAATGGATGTGTTTAATTCAATGCGTACATTTCTGCTGGTGCTTTATCATGCTGCTGGTGAGCAAGATAATAAATGTAATGAATACGATCTCTTTAAAGTTAAAACATTTAAAAAATGATTCATAAAATAACACTATGCATGATGTCATTTTTAACTCACTGAAGTGCTGTAGATCTCGACTCGATACAAAAAAGTTCACTGAGAGCACAATGTGAAACTTAATGCTTACAAGATATTTTCTACTTCACTTCACTGTCCAGCATAAAATATTGAAGTTTGATGAAATATTAGTTAAGTGCAATTCCTGCTTCACCATAAAGTGAAGCATTAAATCAAAAATTAAGAAAATGTGTGAAACATGTAATAGCTGCTTCAGTTGCAACAAATGATGTGCATGCGTTGGTATGGACAAAAAAGTAATACATACGCGTAATGAATAAGATCTCTGGAAAGCTCAACGCTAAAAAATAAGACTAATTTATCACACTTTGCATGACGTTATTTCTAGCTCACTGTTGATGTTGACTTGTGAAAAAAAACTGAAACTTGGTGCTTACAAGACATTTCTGCTTCACTTTTTAGGCCAGCATGAAATAAATTAAGTTCAATAAAATATACGTAAAGTGCAATTGCTGCTTCACTGCAAAGGAATTTGGAACTGCTAATTTGGAACAATGAAATATAATGTACGCATATTTAGCTTAATATTACAATTTCTCACACATGATCATGACTTTATAAATATGACATGAATCTTTATTTATAAGTAACTGGAATTTTACATCAGAATAATAGAATGTAATTAACATGATATATATTTTTAATCAGCGATTAATAAAATTAATGATCTAATTAATTATTTATAAGAAAAACATCAACACGTTAGAATAATAAATGTAATTTTAACTGCAGGTATTAATTTTACTGCTTGAACGATAATTGTGACGTTTAATGTAAGTTAGTTACATAATTAGCAAGTTAATTTTTTAACAGCACTTCTACCATAAGATGAGAAGTTTAACAAAACTTTCTGATACTCTGATTGTTATTTTTAAGCAAGAATCATTTCATTCGCGTGGCCACTACGAAAAACATGAATTCATAACTATATTTAAAACACGACAGTTACTTATCTTATCATAACTATATTTAAAATTTTAACTTATCTTGAAGGACATTTGGTAATCCTTGATCTTTGGAGTTTAACTGAACATTGGATGAATTTGGCAGCATTAACAGCAAGATGGTGTAATGGACGATGATGATGGATGTTGAATGTGGTGGATCTGGTGAACAATTTGAAGAGTTTATTTGATGATGAGAAGGAGACGGACTCAATTTAACCTTTAATATTTATGTACTTAATTTTTAACAATGTTTAGAATGAATCAAATATATATAATCCATATTTTGGACTATTTTGTATCACGGAATATTTTTGAATATATTTATTTTCAATATTGATAATATTTCAACATTTAGAACTTCTGTGCAGCCCACAGAAATAGAATAATTTAACCTTTAACTTTTAAACCTTTCTTTTAATGGAAACCCTTAACACGGTAAAAGAATAACTAGTAATGTTTGCTAATCATTTCAGATATAATCTGAATGGAACTTTTTTTTTAAATAATATCGACTTAAATGATTTCATTGAAAGCATTTAATTTATATTATCTTATGTTTATTAAAAAAACACAGAAACTAAAGTTCTCTTAATTAAACAGTTTAAAGTCATGGAGACTTGACAGGGTAGCGGGAATCGTTTTTATGAAGTAACGCTGCTTGATATTAGTTGACGTTTTCTTCTCAGTGCAACTTTGTTTGGTTATTTTTCATTTTTCTCATGTAACTATAATCAATATTGTTGGAAAAGGAGGCATTTTTAGATGACCACGCGTCGACTCGAGATGACCTAAAACGCCCAAAAGGGCCAACCGCCCTAAACAGAAGATGCAGTTAAATTCGTTTCACAGGACCAGTGCAAATGAACTATTATTCAGTGACACAAAGCGTTAATTTTACTATAAAAAGAGATCAATTTATTTCAAATAAAACCAATATTAACTCAACAATTTACAACTGAGTGACTGAAAGTCACTGAAAAGAAAACAATTAACTTTGCCCAGAAGGGGCGGAATTTCAGTATAACATTCAGTGGTGCTGCTGCGACAACACCACCGAAGTTATCGTTCACACGACGACCAGGGAAGAAGTGAAGAGTAGCTGGCTGCTACTCAGGAAAGTAGCTCTACGGCAGCGGTGGTGCACTGAAACTACCAGTGTGGTTGCCTCGTGGAATCCTCTTCTCACTGCAAAGAGGCAAACTGAGACAAGGAAGGAGGTTTGATTTTGTGGGTACCCTAATGGACCCTAACGGACCCTAATGGACCCTAATGGACCCTAACGGACCCTAACGTACCCTAATACAAGCAAAAATGCTGTACTGTGTGTAGTTTCATAAAATAGCAATGATCTATATGAGATCATTGCTATGTTTCCCATTGCAAGCGAGTACATTTTGCAACAGTACGTAAACTATGGCATAGGCTCAAGAAGAAAAAAATATTAAGACGACTGATTAAGCATTTTAGATTATTACCATGAAATTAAACCACAATGAGCATTCAAATATGTTTTTGTGAAATTGTTCTTGCATTGCAATAATTGTCTTGTTTCAATTTGCATTTTTACTAGACGTAATTGTATTTAATATGTGTTTACTTCTAACTGAGGTTCAAAATAATTGAATTGGTTGCATTATTAAATGCTAAAATTACGGTCCACGTGGAAAATTGCTGTATATTATGTTGAAAAATGAATATTTATTGTAAATATTATAACCAATTGTTTGTTTTCTAAAACAAACGTTCAATATATTTATGGCGATTCGAGTTCTTAAGAAAATTACTATAAAATCATTGAACAAATCCGGACCAATATTGGAGTTCTTGAAGTTATCATTTCAAAATAAAAATAGAACGACATTTTGTAGCTGGCCACTTTATATTTACGACAAATAATCTAAATTATATATCTGTTCAAGAAATATCCCACAAAAGTACCATTGACATCACATTTTGCACCATATTGTCAAACAAATCCCTACTAAACTTTTTATCAAATGGACACAAGCTCCCGTAACAAAATCGAATCGCACGCAATGATAATGCCTTCTTCAAAAATATCTTGTTACGTAGAGATCCTGATGCAGAATGGACTTGTTTTGCAGATCTAACTTTAATCTTTACAAGATCACTAATAACTTCACCAGTTGTGGCAACCAAGGGCAAACCGACACCAGTAGAAAAAATTACAAGTACAGCATAAGTTGCAAAAAACAAGTAAATTGCTACATCCAATTGTCCAAATCCACTTATACAAACCCAAAGCGTTTGAATAAACAAATAGTAAACTATTGAAACGATTACAAAAGAACCTCTCTCCAAAGCTGGTCCTAAAACATTGCTCAATATTTGAAGCTGAGTATAAAATGTAAAAAAGTCCCACTGGTTTTTAACTTTATAAGACAGTACTCGAATTACGTTCTTTTGGTAAGATACAATACATAGATAACCTAAAGCTGAATATACTACGGTCCGAGTAGTTTCTAAAAAACCTGGTATAAGTAGAACCGTTCTTATCAGAAGATATATAAGAATGGTTGAAATATCTCTGTATTTTGGATCCGGTGAAAAGTCCTCAAGTACCCAGTAAGGTCCATCTAAATCCCAGAAGATGCACACAACGTAAATCAAATAGGGTACAAAGTTTGCCCCTTGTCCCATTAATACAAATGCGTCGAGTTTGCTCATTTTAAGACTTGGGCTAAGCATTTTTGGATGGTAGTCTGTATAAATATTTTGTCAAAAATTAGTGGTCTCTCAAAAAACCCAAATATTTAAAAAAAAATATTAACTTACCCGTATAAATTTTAACCTCCAATTGTATATACTGGTTTATTGCTGAAATGTATAAATCATTTCGCAAAGCAAATAGTCCATGTGCACTGGCAAGTGCTGCAGTAAAACAACAAAGACCAGTTGTCAAAATGCAGATTGGGAGTAATTTTAAATTTTCGCGGTGTAGAAAAAACTGTGTAGAAAGTGTGTAAACACAGGTAAGCCATAATATAAAGACAGAAAAGTTTCCAATTCCCCAATAAAACCACTTTTTTAATTGAGTGTTGACGGAAAGCTGTTTTCGTTTGGAGTCCCAGACAACTGGAACATCGTATACGTAAAAATAGCATCTTCGCAACCACTGAAACCCTTTTTCTTGATATTTGGTTAGCATAATTTTAAGATGTTTGAGAAAAGTTGCTACTTTATTAGTCTTTTATAAGTAGTTATTTGCTCAGTATCATAGTTTGCAAGCAGCTTTGCCGTTTTCAAAAGTTTTATGCCGAATGTGAGAAGTAAGTGGTTTGCGAGTAATTCGAAAGGTTATTTTTGTATTCGGCTAAAATTAAATTTCCCTAGTCAGAAAGTGAACATTGCTCAAAACTAGAATATTAAAAAATACACGAGCTAAGCTTGTATAAGCTTAGATTTAACGATTTAAGAAAAATAATGAATTTTTAAGATGCTAAAATCGATTACTTCTATGGACAATAATGCTAAGGAAAATTCCAATTTCGTAGCAAAAAATACTGATGTATTATAAAAAGTTATAAAAGTCAGATGTGTTTTTGTCAGAACTTAAGGCTCGTTTATATAAATATTTCTCAAGCCAATCTTAAAGTAAAAACGGAACGTAGAGCTTCGTAAAACTTGAGCATACAAAGCTAAGTTTAAGTAACCCAAGTAATATATTTCAGTACTAGTTTTAATGTAAGAACTTCTTAAGTTGCTTGTATTCTACTTAAACTCGTGTCTGACTGGTATAATTTCAGTTAGTGGAATACTCAAATATGTTTGTGAGAATATTTATTGTATTTTACATGCTACATATTTTTACTAATAACTGGATATGACTCGTGGCACTATTTTTAATTGATGATAAACCAACTTGGTCTGGTGTGTACAAATGCTCGCCAAATATTATGCAGTGTTTTTATAAAAAAATCGAGTTCTGGAGCATGATATGTGAGTAAGCCTAGTTTTCCAGATACATTTTGTCATTCAGATTTATTAAAAATACCACATAGTCATATTTAAATGTCTGATGGAACTTCAAATTAAAAGGAATCACGAAGTACTCATGTTGTTTGCTTACAAATAATAATTGGACCATTTATATTATAAGTTATAAAGTTACAAAAGTCGATAGTTGCACACAAAAAGCCGTCGTAACGATTTGCCTAATACGTTTTAAACACGAGTAACAGGCGGGATAGTATCCATCATCATAACATAGCCATAAATTATTTTCAATTGAAAAGAGAAATGAGACGGCAATCTTTTGTCTCCTTTAGAATTAAAATGTATGGAATATTACAACGTGTTATGACTTATTGTTTTTGTGTGGCAAACTTAATTCGGAACTTGTTTTGTAAAACTTATATACCAAAGCTATTATTGCGATGCCAAATTTTAATAATACCTTTTGCCGGAAGTAATTGTTATACCACATGTAATTTAGAGTGACATTATAAGACATTTAATAGCTTTCATAACTTATTTATTTCAATGTTAAAGCGTATTTATAATAGTTGTGTTACATAAAATTGAAAAATTAGTATTAAATTCAAATACCTGTGCGAATGCTTTCCTCTCTCCGAATATTTATAGTATTCGTAGAAATATAAAAGATCACTTTAGTTTTGTAAAACTATTTTCTACAAAATGTACAGTGACAACATTTACAAGTATACTTCCAAAGTTTTCGACTTTGCCAGAAAACTTGGAGTAAGCCCAATAAACTTCCATCAAAAGCTACTAAGGTTTCGTATCTATCCAGAAGTAGTTCCAAAACAAAAATGAAGTTTTATATTTGCCATTATAAATTCAATTATATCGTTCGTTTGCGTAATTAAAAAAAATATTTGATAGTATGGAGCAATATCATTTAACACAGTCTTGGTGTCTAGGATATAAAATTATTTTTATGGGCTTTTCATTTCAACGACTATTCTACAAAAATTTTGCGAATTGCTTAACGATAATCACAATTTTATATTCCTTTTTTAATAGACCGATTTTGCCCTAACTTCCGTCCCGACAATAATAAAATTAGCCGGCTACTGGAATGCTCCTTGGGAGCCATAACCATTCTGAAGTTTTGTCTCTGGATGTTTTACCTGATATACTTTGTGTACGACCAACATGGTGTAATCTATATCGTTGCTCTCATTCCATATAATTAATACACATTTCCAGTTGCCCTACTATCGTTTCTGTTCCATTCCTATATTTGGTCCGTACTCTGCACTAGTGTTATTTTAATTGCTGGAATCAGCACGGTTTACGTTGTCTACATACATTCATTACTGACTTATGAGCTAAGACTTGGACGAAGGTCTTATAAAACCAGTGACGACGCTCGATAAGCAAAAAATATTAGATTAGTTTATAGATCATCACAGGTTTTACACACCCAGTCTTGTTTATTGTTCATTTAGCCTATATCTTATAATATTTAACTTTATGTTTATTGGAACAACTACCCAGATAGACATGCTCACATATTTACCCGTATGTGTATAATGTGCACAATTTGTTAAATTTAGCTGACGAAGGTATTCGGTACGGAAATTTAGTTAACATTAGTGCTTTTCCGTTTGAAAATTTATGCAACAACTTATAAGGTGTGTGCGTGTTCAGCGTATGCAAATTAAACAAGTAATAAATCGTGTACATGAGGAAAATCAATGTTCACGTAAACTTCTATGGTTCAAATGTTAATTTAAAGCCTTCATAAAAACGTGTAAGGTGGTAACCAAAAAAACATTTCTCGCTTATAAAACCGAAAAAAATTGTTTCTTGGACCGAAAAGGTAGAATTTTATTTTAGAAAGTATTTTGGTTTCAAGTGAAATGTTGAATTGTACATTACTGTAAAAAGAGGAAGTTAATTTGCGTCCAATACCAAGTAAATATGTAGATGTTTATAACATGGAAAAAACAAAGGTTAATGTTAGGATTGAATTGTCTGAGATTTTGGATAAGCGTTTGTTAATACGATTTAGTTCTAAACACTACTTATGTCATAAATTAAATTTACAATAATTTTTAAGGTTAACATTTGTAATTTATGTAATTTTGGTTTATATCTTGGTTGTAATTGTTGTTTGTGTATGAATAAGTTTCAGGTAATTAAAATTAATATTTTAAGCAATAAACTTGAAATCTGTATATTTTCCATTGACTTATTTGGCAAATACCGTTAAGAATTCGGAGGTCAATTTTAACGGAATTTTGCCCAAATCTGAGCAAATGCGTTAAATGATCACCTTATTTTGGTTTCATTCATTTTAAGCTGGTCAGTCAGATTTCTCACTTTTTCGTGGGAAATCCAGCTGACAACATGGCATCTCCAGTCAAGGAAAGTAGTTCCATACGCTTTAAAAATTATGTAGGGCTAGATGATAGGCTTGCAAAAATAGTGCCATTTTACAATAATACTTTAAAAACTATTGATTACTGTTGGCCATTTCAACCTGCAATTTATGAATTACAATTGAACTTGTTAAGTGATTTGATTGAAGTATGAAATATCATTGTGCAAGTTATGACTTTGTTTTATAGTTTTAATGCAAGAATAAAACCTGTTTAAAAATTGGGGAAAATTCCGTTTGGGATTCTATGATTTTGGGATTCTTTTTTTGAGATTTTTTCCAATCACCCATTTTAACAGAACACGGGCGTAATATTCAAGGAATATGACAGGTAAGTGTATAAATTTCCCTAATTTAAATCGTATTGATTCCTTTCGTTCGCCCTTGTACTATATACTTGCGGGAATGTCTACCATTTCCCACAAAATGTTTAAAGTAGCTTCCCGAATCGAAAACATTCGTAACATTTTGTGGATGTCTATCAGGGTATAGATATTGGGAAATGCTATGTGTTTATGCTAAAATACTATTATCAACTGGTGACTGCCTTCTTGTGGGATTCTGGGTGTTTATTTTACAAAATGAAGGATTTTTGCATGTTGGAAGTTTTGAGGTCTTAAGGTCTTGGAAAATACATGACTGGGGCTTTGTGGAGCAGAACAAGTTTATGTCCAAATTTTACGCAAGTTGAACTCTAACTTGGCTTTGCTATTGGAGGTTAAGTATTCGGAGGTACTTTCAAGTTGTAACTAGGGGCACGACACGATAAAACGTATACGGAAAACACATTGATTGCAAAAAAACAGAATTAGGTTCTATATTGTAATTTAATTTAGGATATTCAATTACTTTAGCGATTACTTAAAGTGCAAACATGAGGCTATTTAAATATTAAAACAAATGGATTGTATTATGTAGATGTAAATGTCAAACATTGATAGAAGAAAAATACTTTAAAAAATGTTGCAACCTTTTATATTTGTATAAATATTTGTTAGGTTTGCCGTATTTCTACATTTTTTTCTAAATATGTTCAATATATTTACCGTAATTCGAGTTATTAAGAGAGCTACATTGCACATATTCAGCCCAATAATTGAAATTTTTAAGTTTACACTTCAAGATCAAAATGCGACGACATTGTGTGCCTGTGGCTGGACACTCTAATTGGGACAAATACAATTAAATTTAATATATCCTAAGACATATCCCACAAAAGTACCATTGACATCAAATTTTGAACCATATTATCAAACACATTCCTACTAAATTTTTTATCAAATGGACAAAAGCTTCCGTAACAAAAACGAATAGCACGCAATGATAATGCTTTCTTCAAAAATACCTTGTTCCGTAAAGATCCTGACGCAGAATTCACTTGTTTTGTATATACCACTTTGACCTTTATAAGATCATTTATCACTTCACCAGTTGTTGCAACCAATGGCAAACCAACAGCAGTTGAAAAAATTATTATTACGGCATAAGTTGCAAAAAACAAGTAAACTGCTATATCCAACTTTCCAAATCCACTTATGCAAATCCAAAGCGTTTGAATAAACAAATAATAAACTATCGAAACAATTAGAAAAGAACCTCTCTCAAAAGCTGGTCCTAAAACATTACACAATATTTGAAGCTGCATGTAAAACACAAAAAAGTCGGATTGCTTTTTAACTTTAAATGTCAGTGCTCGAATTATGTTCTTTTGATAAGTAACCACACAAAGATAACCCAACGCGGTATACGTTATGGTTTGTGTAGTTTCTAAGAAACCTGGTATAAGTAGAACCGTTCTTATGAAAAGAAATAGTAAGATGGTTGAAACGTCTCTGTATTTTGGATCTTCAGCAATGTCCTCAAGCACCCAGTAAGGTCCATCTAAATCCAAGAAAATGCACACAATGTAAATCAAAAACGGTAAAAAGTTTCCATGCTGCACCATTAAAACAAATGCGTCGAGTTTGCTCATTCTGAGATTGGGGCTTAGCATTTCTGGATGGTATTTTGCAAAAATATTTGTAAAAATTAGTGGAGTTTTAAAAAGAAACGTATAATTAAAATTAATACTTACCTCTAAAAAATTTGATCTCCAACTGTATGTATTGGTTAATTCCCGAAATGTATAAGTTATTTCGTAGAGCCAATAGTCCATGTGCACTTGCAAGAGTTGCAGTAAAACAGCACAATCCAGTTGTTAAAATGCAGATTGGGAGTAATTTTAGATTGTTGCGGTGTAGAAAAAACTGTGTGGATAGTGTGTACACACAGGTAGACCATAATATAAAGACAGTAAAGTTTCCGATTCCCCAGAAACACCATTTTCTGAACTCAGTGTTGATAGAAAGCTGTTTGTTTTTCCTGTCCCAGCGAACTGGAACTTGGTAAATGTAAAAATAACATCGTCGTAACCACCGGAAGGCTTTTTCTTGATATTTTGTAAGCATTATTATTAGTTAGGATCAAAATAATTACAACCTTGTTATTTGGTTATTATTAAATCTTATTTGATTTTGATTTATTTTGATGACATTTACTAGGATTCATTTGCTCGACATACAGTTTTTTAAACAGCATCAATGTTCGCAAAAGTTTTAAACCATTTGCGAAAAAATAGCTCCAGAGGGATTTCTTTGTATTCAGCATAAATAATCTGTTCCTACTGAAACATTCAACGCTGCTCAAAAATTGAATATTAAAGATACATTAGCGGAGACTTGTATAAGCTGACAATAAATTATTGAAGACAACTAATGGATTTTTAATGCTTAAATCGTTTTTTTTGCACGGGAAAATATCCTAAGGAAAATTCCAATTTTGTAACTAAAAATACTGATGTATTATAATAAGTTATGAAAGCCAAATGGATTTTTGTCATAACATGAAGCTGTTATATATGAATATTACTCAAGCCAGTCTAAAAATAAAAACGGAATGTAGAGCGTTGGAATACTTCAACATTTCAAGCTAAGTTTAAGTTTACCCAAGTTTATATATTTTAGTACTATTTTTAATGTACGTTCTTCTTTTATTTTTTTTATTTTATTTAATATCGAGTAGGCCTGGTAAAAACTTAAGTTTATTTAATACTTAAATAATGTTTGTGAGAATATTAAATTTTGCATGCTATTTTTACTAATAAGCAAATACGACTTGGTGCACTGATATACCTCACGATTATATCAATCTGAAAAATCCGAAATGTCAGAAGCTTTTTACTTAATAATAAACCAGATGGGTCTGTGCAAATTCTCGGCTATAATTTAGCAGTATCTTTACAAAAATTATCTTGGTTCTCGAGCATGACTAATAAGTGGAAATAATTTTCCAGGGACATATAGTCTTTTAGATTTGTTGAAAATATCATCAAGTCAAACATCTGATATGTAGAACGTCAAATAATAGGAATCACAAACTTCTGAGTTTATAATTGATAAGAAATAATTGGATCTTTTATGTTATAATTTGCTATGTTCAAAACTGTATAGTTGCACACAAGAATTCGTAAAGTTGTGATAACGATTTTCCTTATACATTTAAAAACGATTAAAAGACGGAATATTATATACACACGTGACACAGCTTCAAATTATTTTCAATTAAATGAGAAACGAGACGGCAATCCTATGTCTACTTTGGAATTAAAATGAAGGAAAAAATACACTGTGATTTAATTAATTGTTTTTTTGTGGTAAAGTTAACGTAGAACTTGTTTTGGACAATTTACAAACCAAACCTATTATTGCAAAGTCGGAAGTCGAAAGCAAATGTAGTAAATATGAAATTTAAAAAGAGGTTACAAGACATTTATTAGCTTTCATAACTTTCAAACTTTAATATTAAAATTGTGTTATATAAAATTGAGAAGTAAATATTTATTACAAATAACTATACTCTCCTCTCTCAAAATATTACGAATATTCATAGCAATACAGTCGACCACTTTAGCCTTGTAAAACTATTTCCTACAAAATGTACAGCGACAACTTTTGCAAGTGCACTTCCAAAGTTTTTGACTTTGCCAGAAAACTTGGAGTAAGCCCAATAAACTTCCACGAAAAGCTACTAAGGTTTCGTATCGACCCAGAAGTTGTTTCAAAACAAAAATGGAATTTTATACTTGCTATAATAAACTCAATTATATTATTTGTATGCGTTATAAAAGCAAAAATATTTGATACCATGGAACAATATCATTTAACAATTGCTTGGTGTCTTGGATATAATATAATTTGTATGGGCTTTTCATTTCAACGACTATTCTACCAAGAGTTTTGCGAAGTACTTAACGAGCTTACAATATTCCTAAGGGATATACAAGGTAAATTTTACAAGTTTTTATAACAAATATGTTAACAATAAACTTAAAACCAATAGTAAACATGCATTTTTATTATTTGTTTCAAAACTTAGAAAGATTTTACCCTAACTTCCGGCCAAACAGTAACAAAACAAATCGACTACTGGACTGTTCTTTGGTCGTAATTACTTTGCTCATATTTGGCCTCTGGATGTTTTACCTTATTTACTTTGTGTACGACCAACAAGGTGTCATCTTTATTGGTGCTCTTATTCCACAAAATTGGTATATATTGCCAGTAGCCCTACTATCGTTTTTGTTTCATTCATATATTTGGTCCGTGATTTGTGTCAGTGTTATTTTAATTGCCGGAATCAGCGCGGTTTATGTTGTCTACATATATTCATTGCTAACTAAAGAGCTAAGACTTGGACGAAGGTCTTATAAAACTAGTTACAACCTTCGGCAAGCAAAAAATATTAGATTAGTGTATAGATCATTACAGGTTTTGCACAAGCACTGTCTCGTTTATTGTCCATTTAGCTTGTATCTTGTAATATTTAACTTTATGTTTATTGGAACAACTATATATATAACTTTTGCATTGACAGGATACTGGGATAGGTTAAGTGTGTATGCCAAAATACCATTATTAATTGGTGACATTTTTCTTGTGGGATACTGGGTGTTTATTTTACAAGTTGAAGGCTTTTTGCATGTTGGAAGTTTGAAGGTTTTAAGGTCTTGGAAAATACATGACTGGGGCTTTGTGGAGCAGAATAAATTTATGGCAAAATTTTATCGAAGTTGTACTCCAATTTTACTTTGTTATGGGTCGAGTTTTGTTGTTGGGAGGTTAAGTATTCTGAGGTACTTTCGAGTTGTAACTAGAGGTACCCTACGAGCCCTTCTTACGACAAGATAAAACATTTGCAACAAACCCCTTTATTCCAAAAAATAAAACCGCAATTATTTTCCACGTCGTAGCTGAATTCACAATATATAATAACTTATTGATTTCTTAAAGTATAGACATGAAACTTCTCAAGTATTAAAAAGAAAAGAACATTTTAACAGTGTTCCCTATTTCCCATTTAGAATAGCCGAAATGCTTTCCAGGTGGAAAATAATGGGAAATACTGGGATATAATAGTAAATGGGAAGTAAACTGGGAAATTCAAGGATAGTTTTGTTTTTATGAGTTTTTGAGCTTCCACGGCTCTAGAACACCGTTACAATGAGTCTTAAGTAAGTAACTAGCTCATTGTAGTAACAATAACATTTTTCTCTGAATAACGAACATTTTAAAGCATTTGGGTACTTTTAAAATGATTATGCTTAGCTTTGAAGCCATAAGACTTGTATTTCCCATTATTTCCCACTATATTTCCCACCCGGTAAATACCATCTCGAAACACTGCATTTTAAGTAAATGTCATGTTAAACATAGATTGACTATAAGTATTTATTTAAAAAAATAGAACCATTAATAATTTTATAAATATTTCTTAAGTTTGCAGTAATTCTTCATGTTTTAAATAATATAAGTTATTTTAAAGAAAGACCCTGAAAAACCGCTGTACAAATTAATGATTCATATATTTATTATTGCTCATGTTAATGATATATACAAAATAGCAAGAACTTAAACCTTGTCAATATTATTATACTAATAACTCCACTTTTGATTAAATAAGTATGCAAGTTAGGCCAAAAAGTTAATGCAACGTTGTGTATCTTTTCAACCCAAGGACTCTAACTATAATTAAAAAGTCTAGGTAGACAATATGAAGGTTGCCGGCTAAGTAAACGTTTTTAAATTGTTTTTGCCTTCCTGATGGTAAATGGTTTGGTAAAACAAACTTCCCCAATTAGTGTTTCCGAAGGCCTGGAAACTGAATTGAAAATCATTGCATGTAATTCATACACAACAAAGTGTACCAATAAGTGCACAACTGCATCAGCTTACTCATTCAACCACCAAATACATTATAAAATGAAACGGATCAAATGCGCTAATTTTTGTAGTCTAAATAAATACATGTTTTATCCATGTCATTTAAAATTAACTAAAATTCAGACTACTTGCACCCTTATTATTTATAATCTTGCTTGTACAGTACAAGTTGTACTTATTTATGTCAACAACAAGTTACAAACCTGTAAACCATAGACCCCTAAATGACAAACATGATTCACATTATAGAATATACTTACTTACTCATTAAATTTATGAATATTTTTAGCCTTTTTACAAACACAGGAACTGAAAAAATGTCTCTAATGTCTAACGTCGAAAAATAGATTACGATTCTGAATTTTATGCTGTGTAATGATAAGTTTTTAAACCAAAATTTGTAACTGCATTTGCTCCAACGTACCATACCGTACCGTACGTATTAGCAGTGAGTATTTTTTATGGGCACCAGCCATGAAATTTTTTGATGTCATCGATTTGAGATATTTTTAGCGTACATTGTAACTTGACCTTACAAAGTTATTCTAGCCAATTTTGAACCAAGTTCCTAG
>JAQFZH010002471.1:0-16458 GCA_034695485.1 Entomobrya nivalis | reverse complement strand
ATAATATTATGTGTGAATCAGAATAGAATGTACACAGTGGTTTTTATTCACGAAGAGCAAGGTACGGTGACGGTCATCATTATTGTTTCTATTTACTGTCAAATCACCAACTTGTGGCTTTGCTTGCTTACGTTCGCTTGCGTGTGAGCAGTTAATGTTATCATCTCATTGCATTGCATTGGTTTGCAGTTGCAACTATCGGCATTACCAGAAGCGGTTGTACTAAAAACAACAAAGTATATTTCCCCTTATATTAGGTTAGCATGCAATGTAGAAATGTGTAGACATGTAGGCAGGGACTTATTATAGAAATCCATTTTATATGCTTACTTTTCCCGTTTTTCAATTATGCCGACGTCATTACACTTTTAAAAGTTTTCATTTCGAAACGGTGCGGTGTGGGTACACACACACACAACTACAATATACTCATTTCAAGATGCGACTTGTGAGTAACAAAGTGAAATCTGTCTTCAAAATTTATTTATTCGTGTGTTTTAAACGGATGAGAACGCTTAGATGTTCGTCTGATGTGATCCCATCATTTTAGAGCAATAGCAGCACTGCATTGGCAGTTTATGCTTGTTGAAGAAAAGCTCTTAAAAGGTGTAAGGTAGCTTTAAACGTACATATATCGTGTCATTTTCTTCATGGTTGCACGAAACCTGGAGGGTTACCATTACCAAACTTTTTTATGAAGGAGAATAATGAAAATTAAGATGGAAGTGAAGATGATGAAGACGAAGACGAAGGAGGAGTGCGGTACATGACATGGTCGACAATTTCTAGTGCTAATGGGTTCATTTAATAAGACTTGATTCCTTCAGGAAACCCGTATCCTACTTTCATTGCTACGAGGCTGATGTATCATATTCATGCTATTCACGAGGAAAAAATGGTGCCAGGCAGACATATGTACATTGTACATCACAAGAAAGTTGTTCATTTCATTATACACTTCTCCTGTTACCATTACTTCTTTTTTTATCAAAACGAGGACTATGGACTCACGTCATTATACCAATTTATTTGATGGGTTCTCGTCATCATTCGTCATCTTGTAATCAAGTTCAAGAATAACGTCAGCAACAGGCATACATATGAAGTCGTCCTCCGGCGACGCGACACAAGTTACACACAATAAAATGCATACACACAGGTTGCTAAAGTCAAGGAAAACGTAAAAGTACGGACTGATCAATATTGTTTGAAACTATCTTTCATCCTATTGTGTGCCTAAATCAGGAGGGACAAACTAAAAGTACTCACCAAGTAAAATGTACACAAAGCTGTGATGTTAAATGTGTGAAATGTGTGTACAGTGCAAACAAAGAAGCCTGAACAGCAGCTGTTAACGTTTTTCTTTTGTGTCCTTCATTTTCCCCATCATCCAGACAGCTCCAAGCTCAGATAGACAAGTTCTTGTCGTATGTCAGCAAAGTTTAATAGAAACACATCGTAATTGTACGCGTCTTCTATAATATATTTCCTTTATTTCCTAAACCAAACCAAACCAAACCACCACCAGCAGACTGCTACCCGACCCGTAGTATCCTTGAGGAAATATCCATCGGATCTTGAAGAAAACGTATATCATGCGATGTCATACCTATCTGAGCTAGATTGGAGTACCTTAAACCCTTCTTGACTACTTTTTTACGTTTGATGTCACTCTGAATTTGTCTTGAGAGAAATGGTAATAAAATATGTAACGTTGGCCTAGTCTCCGTCATCATTGAATCTTTCGGACAAACAACTCAAGGAAAAGCCCCTTTCTATATATCCACACACGAACCGTGTCGTGGCACAACATGATGAGATGGTTTGGTTAGAGGGTTATGTTGTGAGGATGAGATTGGGAAGCTCGTCCAGCTTTTGTCGTTCCTACACTTTTTCTGGTTTTCCCATGTTCACTTTTTCTCTTTCAACAACAATAAGAAAAGTTTTCAAAATGATGGGCATCGTTCATCTCTCTTTACTAACTGTGACCACAGCAAGTATCAACATGTGTTCTCCTGCTGCTCTTCATGTCATGTAGAACGATGATGCGATGGCAGGAAAAGAAAATGTATGCGTTGCAATGCGGTGGTTGGAAAATGTATTACCTCAAGAAAAAATGGATACGCGCATGATATATGATACTATAGCCAGTAATATTGAGACCCCACGTTTACTTCATGTGAAAACAGAAATGGAAGTTACTACATCACTGATTGGAATTACAGTTTTGAACTTTTAATGAGTAGCTGATTATGAAAGGACTAAAAACTGTAATACTGACAATGAATTATATGATATACGATATACCTACGTTTGTCAATTTTGGCATTGATTTGTGCAATTAAAAAAGGTTATTTATATATTCAGCAAGACCCCAACGGAAAAGGTCTGTCAGTTTATCCATACAATGTCAATGTCGACCATTGGCTGCGGCAGCCAAGCCTTTTATTGCATCAATAATGATTTATTGACTGGTATTATGGAAGAATGACGACTTTCCGCTTGATGTGCAATTTTTCCATTATAATAACAAAAAAATATGAAATGTTGCAACCTTCAAGCAATTTTGCTGATTTTTTCTATTTCCGTTCGAGCTTCAAATTTTGATGTTTTGAAGGAAGGTTATTATAGCACATTAATGTAATGTAATGTAATGTAATGTCTTGGTCTTTATTCAGTGCTATCTGAGTTCAGTCATACATAGTCTGATTTCAAATACATAACACTCTACAGTTAAAAACTGTCAATGTAGCACAATATAGCACATTAATTCAATTCATTCAAAATTTACAACAGCGAGCAAAGCTGTGTAGCAAGCAGAGTAACTCACTAACTCACTACTGTTCCTGTTGCACTAAATTATGAAATGCAATGAAAAGTTTCCATTCACTCATATCGCGTCATAAATGTAAAGTTTTGTTTAAGTACACGATACTGTCTTTAAAAACATTTTTGTTGGCTTTGTTTGTACATGGGTTTAGGGATGAAATCAGTAAACTGTAAATTTTTAACATACTTTGTCTCCCAGAGGCATAAAAAGAAATTTTTGGCTTGAGAACGTACTTTTTTTGCGAGTGCGAAAGTCAATACTTTTTACTTGAATTTCAAGTAATCCCTGTTCATGGCTTGTTCATAAAAAAGTACAAGTTGCAACGAGCATAGCTACATGGATATCTATTATTATAATTTTTTTCATATAAAACCTATAGGTAAGTTTTATGATGCATAAATTTAATATTTCATGTGCATAGCTATATGAACAAAATCTATAGTTGCATTACATGTTGATAGTTTTGTGCCTCAAGGCAAAAGTCTCATAAAGTAATAAAAAATATTAGAATTTTATCATAATCGTCATTTGCAACGGCAGCACTGCATGGACATTCAATATTTTTATGTCTTAAATCTGCAGACAGATTTGATGGCCTATTATCTTGTGTCGGGTTGAATAACACAGCAGCAAGAAAACAACATGAAATGTAAAAGTACACACACCAATCAGTCTGCATTGCAACAGGAACTGACAATGCAATGTGGCCAAGTAATAGTTGGCATTGAAAAGTGAATTAAGGGAAGCAAAGCAATATTCTGGCAAAGAGTTGCAAATGTATTTTTTAAATTCATAAATCTCTTTGCATTCAGCAGATTTTTTTTTCTGAAAAGTAACTCAAATCCATTACACACCAATTACCTGATGTACAAAATGATCACTGACGAATAATGATTTTAAGTCCAGTTTTTCATTCGTCTTTGTGATTTTTCATCTTTATTTATTCGTCACATACATATATACAATGTACAAACAACCCACAATAGTAATCTAACTAATGAAGTAAAATCAGTATTTCCACTTTCTTGAAACAATCTTCTTAAGTGTGGGTCTTGGCCTTGTTGCCTGTCGTAATGATGTTACTTTTCTAAAAAACTGTAGTGCTGTTGTGCCTTGTCGATACGATCTTTCTTTCAATGTTGCTAACAAGTCTCCTTCACTTTTATCATTATCACAAAAAACTTTTTACTTGCTGCGTTGTCTCACTGTTCAACAGTGACTGTTGTAAATGAAAAAACAGCAAAACAGACGAAATGATGAGACGCTGCTAAAAAGACGATAAAACCAACAAAAAGTCAACGAGAGGAGGTTAAGTTGACGAAGGACAGATGCACTATCTCTTATTACTGACTATGCAAAAGATGCATGATGAGTAAAACTAAAGATGAGTTGTATTTTCTTAAACTTGTCCTTTTTACGAACCATTTTTGTTTTAACTGATTAAAAAAATTGTAAAAAAGGATAGTGCCTCACAAAAATATATTGCATACTAATGAATGATGGCTATAAATAAGTAGTTTGCAGGTCAACAGTTGGGTTGACTTGGTAGGTCACAATAAGATCTTTTACATCGACGCTGCTATCAAAGAAAAATATCATATATTATCAGCTTATGTCTCATAAATACATAAAGTTTATCATCGTGGCATCCTCATCTAGAAGTAAATTAACAAGAAAGAGAGTGTTTTATGTATTAGTCGCATCGCAGTCAGGAATTAAATGGATCTTTCGATTAGCACATTTTAACTTCTTATCCAGAGATTTGGAACTCAGTACTATTTTGTACTTCTTCGTTACGTTTGTAAAAAAAAGTCCAACGATCATCATCTCGTCATATCCATCCATCACCATTACGATCTCATAAAGCGGTCATATAAAATTTCAGGATTTTTTGTAAGGTTGGTACTTCTGGATATAAAAATGCAAAATGAACTTTAACTTGCTCTTTACTCTTTTCACATGTGCAAATATATGCAAACATAAAAAGATTTACAGTTATAATAATTATTCAGTTAATCTTCATGGAGCAGCATGTTGTTGGCTGCTGATAAAAGAGGAAAATAACTGACTTTGAGTGATAATGAGGGGAAGGATTTTTTGAGTGCAATCTATAACTAGAGCTAAAAGTAGTGAAGCTAGTGATCCGTCCGTACACATGACTCTCGTAAGTTTAGTATAATAGGTAGTTTTGTTGTATTTGAAGAGCATAAACATTGATTTGAAATATTTGAATGTGATAATAGCAAAGTGTGTCATTGATTAGTACTGTTTTTAACAAACACGGTTGGTGGTTTGGTTGGAACAGAATTATATTTGAGCTACTTATACCTGGAAGTAAAAAAACAGATCTCTGTAAAGTTTCGTTTGCGTTTGGTTCAGTTGGTGGAAATAAATCGACAATCTGCTTTACATCCAAATATTTAAACGTAAAGATAAAAAATATATTGCTGTCACTCCAAATGTCTAAATAAGGTTCATATTTACTTGCACTTTGCAACTGAGAGTGAGTAAGACTTTTTCGAAGTTTACAGAACGTGTATTTATCTACAATGGAACATTTGTCAATAGTAAAATTTGGTATTGACTAGTTGAATTCTCAAAACCGTCTGCTTGTGCCATATATATCACACCACACCATAATATAATATTATCCTTATTAATATTACTTTACACAGGGATTAGCGTATTCAAATTTCAATTTATAAACAAATTCCATCCCCATTCAACACCATAAAAAATGCTCTTGTGTGCACATTCAAATTTCAATAGTACAGAGTACACCAGACAGAAAAAATATATATGTACATATTGCTGGGAGCAAATAAGGCTTATAATATGAATCATATCTCTGCTTGACAAGAAAATTCACTCTGATGTACTTTATTTAGTTTATTTTACGTTCTTTACGATGATGAGACCTACTTTATCCCTCATTTTAAAATTGTCTTCCGTATTTTTTATTTATTTATCCACAGATTTGTAGATGATATTATTATTCTTACTCTCTTGTTCAAACTGCAACAACAGCATGAAACGGTAGTAGAATACCAAAAGGGAGCACATTTGGTCGGTGGATGTTTAAAAAGAATAAAACCTTCAATGTTATCACAACCAACCTCGACCCAACAAAAATACTACACACAGACATTTTTACACATAGCATACAACGAACTCAGATCATCATCATCGCCACCACTATCACCAGTGGTAGTAATAGAACAACAAGTGGTCTGGCGATTGTTCTGACAATTTGAGATGGTGTGTATAAAAACGAGTACAAGACGGGGATAAAATAAAGTGTTGTTTTTAAGAACCAACTGGATTTCTCCATTTAATTGATCTGAATGAAGTCAGAGAAGCAAGACGACGGAGTAGAAACGATCATAATATAAAGTAAGATTACTATTTAAAAAAGCAAAGGTGTACATGTACAAGTGGTTAGGTTTGGTTTGGTTGCTGGAAAGGAAATGTGTGTAGAATGAAGCCGCAGCTGTCGCACCAACTGAATTTAAAGGAAATGAACTCACTCTTCTTAACCAGCCAGGGTTGTTGTATTTGTATCTCATCATTATTGTGACGATGATGATGATGATGATTACAAGAATATAAAAAAACAAAATAAATTGTCCATACAAAGAGAACGGAAAGAAATTACACATGGAGAAATAGCAAAGCCTTTTTTAGTCAGAGAAATTAAGTAGGCGGCTACTTTATCCACACAACAGGAAAAAGTAAACTGGCAACAGTGAACAGTGCTGGAAGCAGTATAATTTTTTATTATTCATTTGCAATAACCAGTTCCTGGATTATTGGTGGTGTGAGATAGTGGATCCCATCAAAAAATCCAAAGTTTACTTTACACAAGTCAATTTAGTACTGCCTGGGAAAGTATCATCATCATCATTCCACAAACATTGTGATGTGATGTGATAGAAAACATGCGGCTTCACCTGGAAGAGTAGAGAACAAAGAGCACATGAAAATCAGTGCTTGATGTATGCGTATGTGAGGATGTGAAGTGGCTTGTTGATTTTTTTTGTGCAGAGCAGAGAACGATGAACGATAAAAGAGTGGAGGATTTTTTCACTGGATATTGAGTGTAATTATTATCTTCCGTTTCAAATTGCGTTATCAGGAGAGTTTTATCATTACTGGTGTGGAACCTGACACTGCGCGTGAATTTACGCAACGCACTATATTGTACGCATGCATCACTTTATCTTTTTTACACTCGACTCAGGATTTTAATTTAATGTTTGTCGTGTTTCCGGTTTCAAATCAAAGTCAACAAAAAACATACACACGTGTGTGCATTAAATAAATAGGAGTTCAATTTCCGAGTTCTCTATTTTGGTTCAGATTCAATTCAGTCAGAGAGCTCGCAGTCAGTACCATAAGCTATGCTACTAAACTGACTGTGATACTGATAGCAAACTGATTAATAACTTTAAGCATCAGAGATCATGTAATTACTCATTGTGTTCTTTTACTGCTTGTTGTCTGGTAAAGATCGTTATTTATTATGACAGCAGTAAAATCTCGTCTGGGGACGAAATTGTCATTTCATTTTTTTCTTTGTAATCAAATCACAGTGTACTTAAATATTTTTAGTTGAGATTAGTTTTGGGATGATAATATATTTTGGTTATTTTGATTGCACATGCGTTTTTCAGTGCTGCTAAAGAAGAAGGAATTCGTCATCAAAGTAATTTGGAAAACTGACAAAAAAGAATGTGTGTGATTTGTGCGAACTATTAAAAAACACTGCCTTTCTGGACCGGATCTTCAACATACAACCCAGAAGAGTGAACCATTCATGCAGTGCAAAGTATTCAGTTATCATCGCTCCCCATCATTTCTGGTGAAATAGTAGACAAGTAAAAAAATGTCAGATTGCATGTCTGTCCTGTGAATGGCCAGTTGGTTTAGTTTGTGATGATGGTAAAAATGTGAATGGGTGACCATCTGACCAAGTTGGTTAAAAAAACAACGAAGTAGTTAAATAGCATATATGTGTAATACCTAGTTTTTATGCCTCCGCCTGTTTTTGTTGTTGTTATTATCATTATCTCGGATTCTCTGTATTCTCATCTCTATAAGTTCACCAAGTAAAGTTGGTGGTGGTGGTGGCGGAGGTGAGGTGAATGTTGTTTGTAACGTTTCATTGTAAATTGTGAAAGTCCCCATTTTTGGAAGTTGGTCTTTTCTGACGAGCACACATTTTGATAAAAAGTTGTTTTTAACATTGCGTTTTGTGAGCTGTTGTGTACTGCATCTCAGTACATATAGTTTTTTTATTGGTATTGCCAAACCAGGAGGAACATTTTTTTTCTTTTTATTGCTTTCAAGTTTTTGTTGAGAGCGTTTGCATGCAAGTTTGCTGTTCTTAAGATGTGCGTGTGCAGGTGTTTTAAAGAAAACTGCTGATGATGGAGAAAAAACTTGAAAAAGTAAGAAACTCGACTCATCCTTTTTTAGTCATGTGGTATATGTAAGCGTACTTTTTTTCAGTATTTTAAAATGTTTTTATTTTATTTAATGCCTTGTTGAATAATTTTTTTTTGAAGGATGTACCGAAACCTTCACATGGTTTGACACAGATTCACGGAACTGCTCGGCACGTAATTAAATGAACAACGACCTCTAAATCATTTTGCTCAGCGTCTCGTCGTCAACTTGGGATGGATCGTGTAAAGTTGACTTTTGGTCAATAACTTATGGCCTGAATGTTAGAGACTAATGTCCATATACTGCCATTAGCATCATCTTTGCCTTTCAAATTTTTACACAATAAAATAAAAATCAAGCAGCTCAATAAACTGTGTGCGTGAACGACAAATGACAAAAACACAAAGTATTTTAAGTGATAGTGAGAAAAATATAAAGGTTCAACTTGAAAGGTTTATGTAAGAAAATAAGCCCATAAATTAGCCGTATAAATAGTACTCAACGAATAATAGATATGCCGGAATCAAGAGCGTACACATTGCAACCCAGGGACAAGTCCCTATCAAGTCAAAAGAAGAAGGTAGCTGGTGCGGATGATTCACCTCCAAGGGAGCACTTTAGAACGATGGCTGACTCTAAAATGAAACATTCGTATTCTCTCACCTCCCTTTCCTCCAGATTCCTCCATGGAGCTTCAAGCAATAATGGTAGTGGAACAAGTGGAGGTGGTGGCGGCATTGGACAGCAAACAAATGGCCACCATGCTCACAATTCTTTTACAAATGGCCATCATGGGAGCACTACCAGCAATGGGAATGGGAATTCCATGCTGCTCAATGGAAAAGATTGCACTGAGTTGGATGGAAGTGATGACTATGGTTTCTTGTCTTACAACACAAGTCGTGGAGAACGTGACGGTTCCTCCAAGCTTTCCGGGCCGACAAGCAGTAAAAGCTTGACGAGCAGCATTCACAACAATAACAATCATAGCAATGCGAACAGTAACAGTGGATCATTCTATTCCACTGCAACGTATGGTCGTCTGAAGCAGCAGCAACAACAACAGTTGCACCATCCACAGTGCCAACATCATCAAAATAACAATGTGGTTGGTCGGCAGTCTAAATTGAAGAATGGGTCAGTCGCCCCAATTTGCGCATGTGATTGTCATTTAACTATGGGAAATACAGGCAACAATAGCGTTGTCGGCAGCAGCTCTACAGGAAATAGCACAAGTAATAATGGCGCCACTGGTAACAACAATGGCTTGAGCACAATTGGCAGTCGTACTAGTAGTAACAGTAGCGGGAGCAGCAGTGCTGGCGGAAGTGGTGGTGGCTCCGCTTCAACGACAACCAGTAGTAGTAGTGGCTCATGCGCTGGTACAGGTAGCAATAAAATAAATGGTTTTGCCGGCTCATTACTGAATGGGACGAAGAAGGATTCTAGCCTCAAGACATTTGGCCCTTCCACATCAGGAGGAACAACACAAGGATCTTCCTCTATGGTCACGTCGACTGGGGGAATTGTAAGCAGCCAAACCAAATATGAAATGCTTCGGAATAACTTTTTCGGATCGGGTATCACGCGAGAACGGGACCCCAAGCTCAATTCCTCATGCCAGGCACTAAATCTCTGTGCGAATAATGGGGGCTCTAATGGAGGGCCAAGTAATGGGAATGCGTCATCAATTTACGGTGCTAGCAGTATCAACTCCACCGCCAGCAATAACAACGATTCTTTAGTGAATGGTCTAACGGGTCCAGCTTCATCGAAGGTTAGCTCAAGAGCAGCTGGGGGAACCCGAGTCCGTCGTACTATTTCATGTTACGCCAAAAATCCAAGTAAATTGGATTCCCTTGAGAATAATCTAAGTCAACAGGCTGCTGGATTTGGACTAGTGGAGAAGGATATGTACTTGGGAAGCAGCATGATGAACATGAGCAGCACAAGCAATGCTAACAATTTGCATCATCATCACCATCATATTTCGAATGGGCATCATCATCATGTTCCCGTTAATGGCTATATGGCTGTTGCCACTTCTGCAGCAGGGATTAATGGTCATGTAGGTGGTGGTGGGCTTGGTGCTAGTACAGCTAGTATTGTGCACTACCAACCACAACAACACGCAGCCCAGGGCGCGATGAATGGACATCATCATCATTTGTCAAATGCTGCAAACGCTCCAGGCGTTGGCGGAGGAGCCAGCTTTCCTAATCCTATTTGTGAATTTTCACCTTTCTCTTCAATGTCATCCACCGATTTGATCGGACTAAGGATGACGAATGGATTCGGAGCTGGGGGCCTTGAAAGGCGATATGTGGGATCAAATGGATCTGCCAACTTTACCACATATTTTCATGACAATCCCATAGACTGTGGGTGCTCCACCTGCTTTCAAGTGAAACTGAATATTTTCCAGGTAAGTTTAAGGGGGAAAAAATCTCTGAAATTAATTCTTGCTTATACGCTTTCAGCTTTTGTTTAGGAATGAAAATAATTAACAAACATTTATTACAAATACCATTCTCGCTCCGCAGTTTTACGTAAAATTGTGTGTAAATGATTAAATTAGATACGCGACGCGACATATTTTTGCTCGTTTTTACAAGCATAGTTTACATTTACCACACCTTCACCATACCCAAACATATTACAATTCTAGAAAGTACTTCAATTGTACAATTGTACCTTTTTGCGATTGCAGCATATCCCGTTTGTTTCTCCTTTCAGTTTAATAATTAGTTTCAATTATGTTTTTACTTGTGCCTACGCATAAATGCATTACAGGACGTAGGCAGTTGTGCACCTACACACATTAGTTACACACATTCACTTGAGGAAAGCAGAAATGACATAGATTACACCATACATACCATGTCTACATTTCTTAAAATACAGCTATGTTTAATTAGTGAGGCAATGCAATATAAAGCTAACGTGCTTGCTTTCCTACTCAAGTAAAATAAAATGACATTTCTAACTAAAGAAATGACTTACATTGAGTAACTTTCTTGTTATTTAAGCAACATTGTTACATGTATCGCACACATGCAAGGATTGCTAGGAAAAGAACAATCGAGTAGGTCATAGGTAGCGAATAGACGTAGACAAGCAGGTAGCTTTTAGAAAGCACAAAAAAACTAATTTTCTCTCAAGAGACCTAATAATAACCCTACTTACCGTTGTTGCCGTTCCACTCATATGATGTTTGCGGATTTTGAGGTAATAAGTCGTAATACCGAAACGTGGTAGCAGTATTGTCAAGTAGACATTGTCATTGTCATTTCGATTAGATTACTTCGCATACAAAGTCAAGCAGAAAGACAACGAACTGGATTGTAGATTTATCACTATTTTTTCATTCCACTGCACTGCCACCTCAACCAGGACATATATCATTTAATCATGCATGCCTGTATTATACATTCTATGTACAAGATAATGATGTAATGTAATTTAATCTTGTAATTTGCTCTAATAATGAATCATGAAAACTTGCAGTTCTTTATAGATGTCTTAAAGACACTAAAAGAGATGTCGAGACAAGAAATAACCACTTATTTGGCCGTTAAGTGGACTTTACGCATAATAAATGTACTTTTTTCCGATGGAGATGCCATATTTTTTGTTGTACGCGATATCAAATTACACCCTAACTGCTACAAGAACGCTAGTATAGTTTGTTAGTGTTTTTGTTGAAGATTATACTATAGTATAGTATAATATGAACGAATAACTGCATATACGCAGAAAAATGAGATTACGCCTTCTTGGTGCATGTGAGTCCCAGTGCCACCACCACTCATATTTCCCATTTCACGTCTTTTCTGGTAAAAATTTCAAGGTTGCTGGGATATGCAGTAATATTTGCCATGTTATTAAATTGGTTCCGTCGTCTTTTGTACATATGAGGCGTGTAATGCAATTTTCAAGCTGCGAAGGTCGACGTTCCTTTTCTCTTGTGGTGTTGCGAACAATTCAGTCTTTTTATCATGAAAAATACGACTAATTTGATATGTCGCTGAAATAAAAATGGTGTCACGCTCGTGTAATGTTCATACATTCCTGGAATCCATCTTCAGCTTCTTCCGTTGCGCTCTTGACATTAACATTGGAATTGTTTTGTTATTTACAGACGTACAAAATATCTATTTTCTACTGCAGTAACGCGGAAGATGTTTGTAAAAGGAAAAATTCAGGGACTTTCTTTACTTCCCTTCTTGTAAGGAGGAAAAAGCTGATCAAACACATTATTGTCTGCCATATGTCGTAAAATAAGTCACAAAAAAGTATTAAAACTGGTCGTAAAAGATGAATGAAAGCCGCACTTTTACTACGTTTACCAGGGTTAAGAGGTGAACGTGTCAACTAGTCATTCAACATGTATTTACTCATCTCTTGTATGTACATGTGACATGTAACATGTCGCTGTTTTATCGTACCAAAATATTTACTCTCTACGAAATGGACTGTTCGAAGTACAAGTACCAGAATAAGTTGCCAAATTTGGTAGTAATTGTTAACCTTTAATTGGTTGAAAACAATTAAATTCACGTGCACACAATACATTTATATATGCATTTTGCATATTTACAGGCTAATATTATATTTATGATTTAGTGCTATGTTGTAAATATAAGAACAAAGCATACATAGTCAGTCAAGTAGATTATATTGCATTGTGTAATGATTCAAGTCACTGGTGTGTGATGTAGTGATGTGATCTTGTTGCATGCTTGTTGATAATCTTTATAAAGATTATTGTTTGGTGATTATATGGTTATTATAAGATTATATTTCTGTACCCAAGAATAAAAAAACATAATACATATGAAGTTATGATTTTAAACTAAACTACACAGTCATGTAACAGTGACATACATCGTTCGAACAGACTAGAGAAAATTGCGAAATTATCAAATACAGCTATACTTATTTCATGTAAATGTAAGCAATCATTTATTTAATTATTTTAGTTTAATTTTCGCTACGATATGCGTTAAAAGACTGTGCCAAGTGCAAGCTGGTATGAAAAGACAAGTTTTATAATGATGCATACATTTTGAGGTTGATCTTGCTAGTACATTAATTCAGTAGGACAGTGAACTAAGACCGTCAGCGTCAATTTATTCGTGCATATTGCCTTGCCGTTGAAACTAACTGCTTGATATGCTTCCGGTTTTAAGTTATTGTACAAATTTTCGTCAATTAACTGAAAGACTAAGGCGAACGTGCGACACGCTCCTTTGATAGTGCTTATATACTTTGTTATGATACCTCTATGCTTATATATGTATCAATTGCGTACACAATGACTGAATGAGAGGAGCTGCTAATTTTGTTTAATTAGTCAATGAAGTTAGGGATGGCATTGGCATAGTCGTGTAAACACCTTTCAAGTTGGAGGGAGAACTGTCGAACATGGCTGAGTGAGTACGACCAACGAATGAACGAATCCAATTAACTTTTAGTGGTCTCCTCTGCTAAAATCTGAAACATAATTTTGAAGATGTGGAGATAGACTTATTTATTTAATATACGGAGTATATGTACATATTATGTTCATTGACTTTGTTGAAGTGATTTAAGTTATGTTAGTATAATGTCTTCAATTCAATTTTTGAAAACTTTATCAAGCAGATTCCGTAATTTTAGCGCAGTTGATGATGAAACCAGTGGGTTCCTCATCAAATTCAATTTCTCACTTTCACGTGGGTAATTTAATTCTGATTCATCTGTCCCAAGGTTGTGCAATATGCTGCAAATGATTAAACCAAATTTGTCACATTTTGTCTTGTCCTTAAGGTACAAAGGGAAATTTTTACATGAAACAATTTGAGCAATGATGTATAAGTACAGACTGCTTTTATGTAATGCACTTTGTTCTCCTCCACTTGAATAAACAAGAGAATAAAACATGTATGTGCCTGTTTATGTCGAATTCAATTTGTTGCTGCAGATTGCAATCATTGTATTACCAACTCATTTGGCTTGGAGGAGGATGACATTAATAAAAGTAAAATTAGGTTTGCTCCACATTCAATTCAATTTTATTCAATGTAAATCAGCTATTGAGAAAATATACCTATACATCTTATCATCATCACCATCATCAAAATGAAAATTGTGCAATATCACTGCTAGAATGCAATATATTATGCATTTTGTAATTTTGTCTATGCGAATACTGCCAAAAAGTTTATTTTTCTCGTGACAAAGTGTAGTGCCTTTTGTATAGTGTCATTATTGCTCGTGGTCTAGTTTGTACTGTTATCATTGCAGCATTCAAGCGTAGCGTACCTAATTCAACACAAGCGCAGTCTGATTAAGCAAGACCGCGATACTAATCAAAAGAGAGTTGTACAATGTACAATATGTCGAACAACTTCAAAGACATCTCTCTGACTTAATGAAAGACGTTTTCGATGAGAGACGATGAAGGTTCTAAGCGCAGCAAAACTTACAATTTATTTGTTAGTCATTGTTACAGTTGAATATCTAGACATATCGTTGGTTTGCGTTTGTCTGCTTTTTGATGCTAATAAAATCAGATTAAAAGAGAAAGGACAACTAGGTATATGGTTTATACTGGGAAGTGGGAATACATATCTGGACCTACTATTTAATAATAATTGTGAAAATATGACACAATGCATTCTCATACGGTTATCCCAACTTGCTTTTAAATGTTTTCTGGTAAAAAAAGTAGTCTGCTGTCTCTTCGTAATAGTAATAAAATCTGTTACTTTCAGTAAAACTGTCATATGAAGAAATATCAGTAGCAGTATATTGTGATCTTTTCTGATTGTGCGACATTATCTCGCGTTTTTTAACTTCAAGCTTTCATACTCAGATATTTTGTGGAGCGAATATTTAAGAATCAAAGATGATGGCTGCCTCGAGTTAACTTGATTATTTTGTGCTGATTGGCTCTGTATTTTGGATCTGATTCACAAGATACGCCAAAGCCAAAACTCAATTTAAAAGTTAGCAGGGATATAGATAGGGTATACGTTTTCATCTTTTCACATTTCAGATTGATTGCCTAGACGAACGAGAAGATTTGGTAGCTTTCTGACAGCAGCAGATTTGTATACATAATACTCATTCACTGATGAGAACGTTCATCTATATACCTTTTTGACTTCCATACATAGTATTTCGGCATGTTAGTGCTAGTTGAGGCAAACCTACCGTGTTTGTACGTTGTACTGATAAATATATTACACATCATTAAATTTTGCATCCACATTACATACGTACATAAGAATCATGTCTCTCTACATTGATAGAAGTTGCCATAATCTTTATATCAAATCATTCTCTTTTCTCTTAAAGTCCCCGAGGTTTATTGCCAAGTTTGTTAACAAACCGTAACATGATGACAGGAAGAGCAATAATCCAGAAAAAGTTCACACTGACTTTTGAACTTTGTATTTGTATACATGCTTGTGTGATGTTTGTTTAGACTTTCCTTTGCAGCAAAAGGTATACTGATTTATGTGTTTGATTTGAAATTTGCATCTTGCCTTTCTGGAGGAATATTATGTTACTTAACTTGATTTTTTAGTATTGTGTACGCTGTGCACTCCTTCCATTCATCATGATCATATGTATGTAGTGGTGTGGTAGTGTTACGCAACCAGACAAGTGTATAGGATTGTTGAATAAATAGTATACATGATATTTCTGTGTCGGTGTCGACTGATTCCTCGGTATTTGGTCAGGAGCAGGAAAGGAAATAGACATGCATGGGAATAATGGTCTAAAAATGAAATGTTCATGTTTTATTGTGATAAAGTCCAGTCAACCCGCTGCAAGATTATAGTAAGCAATAAACAATGCCATGTGTGTGTGTATTGTGAACACATTTAAATTGTACATTGCACCCTCATCTTTTTGAAAAGCTGGTTTATTCACTTGAATCTATGTTTGTATTTTCTTATGCAATAAGAAATCGTAATCGTAATGACGGGTGGAAATTAAAATAGCAATGAAAAAAGTCTCCACAAAAGTTTTCCCATGAGACAGTCTCACGTTAAATGGGATGATATGATAATACGGTTCTTTTGGTTCACAGCAAAAGTTGAGTGACTGAATCATAAACATAAATCAAGTGGTTAGTGTGTGAACTTAGTGTTGGTGTTGTGTACAGTGTACACATGTCTAAAAAC
>JAQFZH010002470.1:0-16470 GCA_034695485.1 Entomobrya nivalis | reverse complement strand
GTTCATGTACAAGCACCAAACATTGCATTGTTAGTAAAAAACAAGTAGAAAGCTCGCAGATAAAATTATGCTGGTTATATGGGGGGAAATTATGAGATGAAACAAGTAAAACTTTGTCCTTCAAGTTAACGTTCTTCTTACATACTTGTAATTTTTGAAAGGAGTAAGTTACCAGCATCCTTTAATTGTCCCCGTGAGATCTTTAGAAAACTAGTTGCAGACAAGAACGAATTTCTAAAAGCCTTGTAAATTACTTTATCCAGCCGCTCATAAAAAGCAATGATTCTATTCCGATTTGTTGTTCACTGGATGACCATTAATGATCTTGGTGTTGTACTTGAGGATGGAATTAGTTTTTATACAATTTTGTTATGCTTCTTTCTTGCACAGGATTCCTCCAGGGGTAGTTATGAAGGTGACCGACCACCAAGTGATGAAAGTCCACCTCCAGACTCAGGTGAAAACGGCCAAAACGGTACGACTGGGGCAACTCAAGCTACTAGACCAATGTCAGCCACAGCAGCTTGTCTGGCTGCTATACGACGACGATCAGGTGCCTTTGATAACGCCGAAGAACGGAAACAACGAAGACGAAGCAATATGTCTAGCGGATCAACTTCAGGTAATAACGAAAAATATACCAAATACCCAGCTTACCATAAAATGAATTTATACATGAATCTGAAATCAAAAAAGTTACATAAAAATCTGCTATTTGCTTGCAAAAATAATACAGGAGCAACTACAAATTCGTTGCGAGATCCTGAGCACAGATCACGAGACTCCAGAGGATCTCGTGTGGACTCTGGTTCAGTGGATATGGATACACCCCAAAGCCTCAGCCCACGAAGTCCTCTAGATTCTTTAGAAATTCATGACACGTCAATTCCAGCCGGTGCCAATGGAACTGTGTTGGTTCCAAATGGTCCAGTCTCTGTCACGGTAGCTGCTTCCACGGCAAATGCTACATCTTCTCAACCACTTCAAAGTGTTTCAGCCCCGTCGACGAGTCGTAACCCTACAACCTCAAGTTGTAGTAGTAGTACAAGCACAGCTAGTCTATATAGTAGCAGTGGCGGCGGGGGTCATCCCGTTCCAACCGCTAACAATATTAATAATAACAACCATGTGATCATCAATAGTCCTGCAGCTCATCCGGTTCCCCCTCCTGTACCAGTGCTGGTGCCGCAAAGCATTACAATAAGTCAGTCTGCTTCGCCTGCGACTCCAGCCAGTGATGTTGTCATGATTGGGGGTTCAGAGTCTACCCAATCTTTACAAAGTGATAGAAGAGTGCCAATTGTTCCACCACGGAGATGTCGTACGAGATCGCCGACACCAAATACTAGCCACGGTAAGCAAACTGCTAACCTCATTTATGCATATTCATTCAGCACTTCATATAATTTTCAACTCAATTTTCGATGAAGCAAGACGTAACATCCCCAACAAGTATAGGAAATAATTAATGTTTTAACGTTTAAAAAAAGAGATCTTCATGTAAATTATTTGTTTTAATGAACGCTTGAATTGCGCACACGTGGCCGAAATTACTTTTTGTAATTTCCCAACTGTAAATCAAGAATGAATTTCGCAAAAGGTTTTTGTTAAATATACGCAATAAAATTAAGTACAAAAAAGATATGTTTCACTTTAGTAGGTATGCATCTCTTTAAGTCAAATGCATACTTCTTTTTCATAACATTTTGTATTCTATACACATAACTGAGCAATGCGACTTGCAGCATGCTAAAAGCTTCAGTAAATTATCATTATCACTTTATCAATATATCAAACCATAATACTTGCATTTAATTTTTTTCTCTATGGCTTGGTTAGGGAAATTGTGATTGACCTGAAGAAAAGAGACGGGGAATTTAATGATAACGTTATCTGTATTTAAACGCAAATAAAATGCATTTTTGCATTGATTGCGATAACATAGCTGTGAGTTGGATGACCAGACATAAACATATGTATTTACACATAATATATGTAGTTTGGTTGGATCTCTTGTCATTATAACCATTTTATCGTCATACAGCTATCCACTACTACCAAGATGCTTAAATTTGGCAGCATTGCTATACTGTATACCAGTCCACGTCTCATTTCTCATGATCATCGTAAACTGTAATCAGGCCATCTCAAATCACAAGTTTATGAAACATAAAGCATGCATTAGTTTGTTTTCTGGTTGTGGTTCTTACTCAACTTGGTTTTCCACCTTTTTATATCCAGCCTGTTGCTACTTACATATAAACCCAAATTAGCTATTAAACAATTGTTCAAGGATACCTGCATTCATGTTTTATGCATTACGTTTAAATTAGGTAAAATGCAAAATGCTTGTTTTTATTATGTACTTCGATTCAACTCCACGCTCACTTCCAAACTTCCAACTGTGTGTCAACACAAAGAGCTGAGTCATAGTAAAAATTCAATATTCTGTTGTTACATCATCAGACGGCTTTTTGCAGTTTTATGTCTCAATTTTATGAAGAACATAAAGTACAGTTACATCGTACTGGCATTACCAAGAATATCAAGCACAAATTCAATCCAGTAGCAGTAGCAATTTTGATGAAGCCAGTAAAGCCCATGTTTCCCCGCTAGTTTGATATTGATCATCCAAATAAATCGAAATCTATACTAGTAAATAGAGATTATGTTCTAAACTTTACTCACTGTACTAGGTACATCAAGTATCGTAACGTCTTTAAACTCACTTCGTCTTGTCAAAATCTTTTCTCTTGCATTAGTGATAAAACTCTACACAAACAAATATTTAAATTTATATTTGTTGTTTCGAGTTTCTTATCTTATTATTTGCATGTATTGCGTCTTGCTTGGGGTAATCTCATTTGAAGTCTGTTTTCTAATTTGTTCGTTACGTTGATTTCTTCCGAGTTTTGATTACCAATGTTCGACAAAGCGTGTACACAATAGAGATATAATACATATAATATATACATTCATTCGAAAGATGATCGGAAATCGGAATGGTTTATGCTTATGCCATCCGTCACACTTCATTCTCATTACGATACGATACGTAATATATAATACCATTAAGAATAGTGATGCCTAGTCTAGCAGGATAGTACAGTTGATGTACAGTAACCAAAATTAATTTCTGAATTTGGAATAACAAATCATAGTCGAGTATACAGTGTGTGTGTGCAGAGTGTTTGCAAAACTGTGTATTTGTTTAATTATCAATTTCACAAATTTTTGTCCAAACAATGTGACTGTAGGGACACCGTAATGGGAGCTAGATTTTCTCAGAATGAATCATCTAGATTGGATCTTACATGAATGGTAGTGACTGAAGCACAAAAACCACTTACCTTCACTTTTAGATATAGACCTGAGTTCTATAGTCACAATAAGCAATGTACATAAATGGAGAATGACAGGAAGGCAAAAAAGAAAGAAAGAAAGAAGTTACTATTGTGTACAGTGCGCAGTAGTGGCAGTGGCAAACAGATTATTGGAATCCCCTGTTTTGCTCCCTCTCACAAAACTGTGTAATGTGTAGAGAAAACCGAAACAATGCCTACTTTTTACTTCAGCTTTTTACGCATGCATAAACCAAGGGAAAATGCTTCGAGGGAAAATCCAGTTAGTTATATTGTGTTGTGAGTTCTTCTGATTATTATGAGCATCACCGAGTGAATCTCATCGGGAAATATTGTCATGATGGAAAACGAGGTGGTACAACCCGTACAACGGCTGGGTAAGCAAGCATGCAAGCAACTTATAATTTTGTACACAGTTCAATTCCATTTTCATTCACTTTTTCCAGAGAAAAGTATAATGAAAACAAGCCGTCGTGTAGTTTGGTAGAGAACATAATATGAAAAGAATAAGAAATTTTCAGTAAGGAAGGGAAATGGTTATTCCATGCTATAATCACGTTCCATATTTATGTTGTGCTTTTCAGAAAATAGTTTTTCATTCCATTTTAGCACATATGTAATAATAAAAGCCCAAAATTCTAGGCACATGTGTTTTGCCCTAATATTTTTATTGGTTTAGTTTCACTTTACACTACTACCCTACACAAAGTGCAAGTTTTTTTTATACAAGTGACGTCCTCAAAAAATATAAAATTGTCTTGAATCGAATTTTTATTTGCACAATGCACCACATCGCAAAACAAGTAGTTAAATGTGTTGTACACTTGTGTGGTGGTTGGTGTGTGATAATAATAAGGTGAAAGTTACATATAACGCCTTAATACTCATCTTCTAATCGACATCATCCATATTATATAGTAAACATCAAAAAACCATCTTCAGAGAAATACAACAAACCCTAAGAAAAAGTTGAACTATGGATCCCCTTGGGGCTTTCCTGAGAAAATCGCGATGTTTGGTAACACTTATTTTTGGCTTAAGTCAGTCACCAAGTTCTGGTAGACGACAGTGAAAAGATAGAAACGATGTGATCTTTTCTTGCAAATGGCAAAGTTTACTACTTTCCTCTGAGCTGATGATATAGGAAACGAAGTGTTGCTGGAAAAAATCGAATCTCATTTTTTCGTGCTCTGCATCATCATCTTTGTATTTAATGGAAAGGAATGTATCACACGATGGGAGAAAAGGAAATGATGGTGGTGGGTGGCTGACAAAAAAAGTTTTGCAAGGATTTTATATGGAAGATTTTGTACGAATAATGGAACTGTATCATCTTATCCTCTTTCTGTACCATTTTCTTATTTGCGACTCGCTATGAATATGACTGAACAGAAAGTAGTGGTGTGTAGCTGTGATTCAGAAAAGATTACTGTCTACAGTTTTGCAAGTACTTTTCTACTTGTCACCACTGTTCAATATTCTCTACTTTGTTGCGTTGTGTTAAAGAAAATTCCTTGAAGAATTCGATGATAGGAATGTTTTTGAATAAAGTAGGTAAACGCTAGAAGCCATCGTAATCTTTTCGTCAGTCAGGATATCGTCGGCATGATGGTCTAAGGTGCTGGTGTACATCTTGTGAGCAGGGAAAAAAACTGTACATATTTTGAAGTTATTTTGTATAATACGAAAAATATTGTTGTCAGCAGACTGTTCATGAGTTCATATACATACATATACAATATACACAGTGATACTCATATATCAGAGATAACAGATAACACTTGTGTGGAATGCCAACATGTACTTCAAAAGGATATAATATTTATAATCAACAATGCTAAATTAGAGTCCCGAAATGAATACATATTTCGTAGTGGTTAAAGCTTTAGTGTACTGGTCACTCCTAATCTGGATTTATGTATCAGTAATCTTTGTGTGTTGAACTGCAGTGTGGAGAAAGGAAATAAATATTCGTCGACTTTTGTACGTTTTTTATAAACCAAATTTCTTACTAACTTCTTCAAATGCTGAAGAAAAGGGCAAATGACATTTATGAAACGATTTTGTAAGATTCATCCTCTTTGGCAATGTGCTAACTAATTGTTTAACACAATGAAGTAATTTGAAAACTCTGTTTGTTACTCTGTTTCAGGAACTACACCAGGAACATGCAGTCCACCGACTGAAGAAGAAGACGCTTCTGTTCTTCGAGCAAGACTTGACGCTGAGTGTCAGCAATTAGCTCGAGACTTACAAGCTGCAGTTCGGGAACTCGTGCGACCAGAACTGAACTTAGTAGGAGCGGCAAATCATAGTAAAAGCAACGGTAGTGTTTGTACAGGTACAAACGGCATCGTGAACAATTCTGGTGGGGGAACAGCTCGGGCCCGTGCCATGGACGAAATTCACGATTACTCAGAGATTTATACGCCAAGTGGCGATAAGCAAGACGGTCTTCCATTCGAACTTTCACAACCACCGCCTCCTCCAATGCATAGGTATGAAAACACACTTGTACTGTTAAATACAAGTTTCTTGTGGGATTCATTGTTCTTATTCCTTGTATTTTTTTATAATTTAAAACAAATAAATTCAAGGCCCCTTGAAGGGTGTTCTGATATTACACTAGGTAAAAGTTGGGTGTTGAAAAAATGCAGGTTGCAAGTAGGTACATTTTATTGCTAACTCAATTCAGATGCACATCGAGGTCACAATCTTAATGTATTGTATTTCATGATGCCCCATAGCATTGTTTTCCTGGAGTAGTTTGACCATAAATTATATCCACTAGATTCAAGGCCATTTCAAACATACCAAATGCCCTTTACAGTCTTCATGGCTTTCATTATCTTGTCTGTTATGTGAATCATTTATTAAAGGTGTCATGAAGTAGCGGGATAAAATAGTGCAACTACTCACTTAAAAGTGTCTTAGAAAGAGGTGGTGGTGTTGGACTAATAGACTTGAATGTATATGTATGTTGTAAAACGTACACCTTCACAAAAAAAATGAGTACAAAAGCGCCTCGTAGCCATTTAGAAAGTTTTAAAGGAGAAAGCCAAGGCTACATCAACTTTACATTTTTTAGTTTCAGAATTCAGACTTATTTCTCTTTTCTTGAAGACAACAATGCACTTTTTCTCAAAGAAGTCTTTTGTTCGTAAAATCCTTTACAAATACTTTTCTAACCACTACTTTTTCTTTACTGACGTGTGAACGCACACTGAAATCACTCCCTACATTATTATGGAATCTAACATACATATGTATAGAGTATATATTACATATACATACTGAAGTAATTTTCTCCATTTCAGTTGATACTGGAGGAAAAGTTTAAGGGAAAAAAATGCTATTATACTTGTTCGACATGATGCAAAATGGATATCATAAAATAGCCCTCTTGACACTATAAATTGTTTTTCGTTGTATTTGTAAGAATTCTGCAGGATTACAGTTTTGGTCGTACATAGCTTTTCAATTTCAGATACTTATTGTGTTGACAATGAATATTGGACATTTTGTGTAGTCGTTGTAGTTGATATTTGGACAAGAAACGAGTAAAGGAAATTCTATTTTATTTAAACATAGACATATAGCTATACAATAAAAAATATTCCGGTAGACTATATAACAGAGGTTTTTACATTAATTACTCCAGTACAGTTAAAATATTAATATGAAAAATAAACTACATATTTTTTTTACATTCTTCGTTTCGTAAGTTGCCTAACAGTAACAACACTGGCAATGGTAGTGAAACTCGTGATAACAAAAAACAAACCAGAAATATGCATTATCTTATCATTATCAAAGTCAAGTTTTCTCATCGTTTCATGTAGAATCTAGTCAACTTTCCTCTTCTGATGCCGCTGTTCTGTTGAAATAAAATTTTATACTTCAACACACAATTGTCAACTTGTTAAAAAGCTGACATTTTAATGTTGCCATTTTATTATGATCAACGATGATGAAAGACAATAAAACAGTGTCTCCGCTACAATTGCCTCTATTCACTCTGCGTTTCCGTCTGATAAAAAACCGATGATGATAATGTTCATAATAAAAAGAAAAAAAGTTAGTAGCAGCAGGGAAAAGTCGTGTCTTCTTCGTTCGTTTCATAGTAGACTCTTCTGTAGAAGTGGACTGTTATACAATCAATGAAGACACACGCTAGACAATATAAATGGCAATCACATTGTTTTCGGCCGTGATATCATAAAAACTTCTCTTCAGCTTTCACTGGGCTGGAGAATATGGAAATGTATATATAGCTTTTGTAAAGCGGAAACTACCAAAATTTCATATACATATATTTTTCTTTCTACATATATATCTGCAGCAACAGAGCGCTGTGTTAAAATAACAACCGACGATGCTATCAAGGAAAATTGAAAAGAATTCAGTGGCTCTATACAGAGAAAGAAGTAAAATGGATAATAATAATAGTAATGAATGTTATAGCGGAAAACTAAAGAATGAAACTTCGAGCTATCGCTATATCCTTCGCAGCATCATCATGCCTTACTCTCTTTACAAGAAAAATGAACAACTTTGTACAAAGCTACTAGAATAACTACATTGAACTAATACACATATAAAATTGCGCTGCAGTCAATGTAAACGACTTTTGTTACTCAAAATGTTAAAATACGATGAAAAAGAGAAAAGAGGTTTTAGTGGTGGCGGCGGTAGATGTGGCGGGGTTGGTAGTTGTTATATTTCTTCCGTGTGGAAATGAAGTCATCATCGAAGATAATGATGGTCATTATAATGTCTATTACAATGTGGAAATGGTAGTCGTTTCTCTCTCTCTCTCTCAGATCTTTGCTGAAGGAAAGAGAGTTCCAAAATGAGCATATATTTCTTTTTTCCCAAATGCCTGTCTTACTTTTTTTAGCAAACCACTAGTTTTTTCCCATGTACCTAGTTCAATTCTTTGGTTTCACTATTTTTATCGGGTTAGCGACCTGAAAATGTTTCCGTATTATAATTATTGTTGTTACTGTATTAAATTTGAATATAAAGCAAGGGAGATAATAAAAACTCAAATGAAAGATTGTATTATTACATTATGACAAAATTATTATGATTGCGAAATGATGTACCAACTTCAAAAACTCCGAAAAATAATTTTAATGTGAACCCAAAGTAAAATAATGGTTTCTGTTTGAAAAGGAGGGTTCTATTGTAGCGGAGATAAAATGAACCGAAACAGAAGTGATTTTTGATTAGATAAAATTTATATTCTATAGAAATTTGGATGTTTTTATGTAAAAGTATTTACTACTCTATATTTCATTTTCGTTGCTTGTTTTTATGTAAAAGTTGATCTGCCAATATGTATTCCTATTTTCTGTGCTTTAGACATGTGAATTAACAATTAGTTATTATGAAAGGAATATGATTATTGATTATGCATGTCGAATAATAGAATAATGAATCCTCCAAGTCAAATTCAATGGATTCTATTCATGTGTTAACATGAATGACGATTTTCTCATTTTCATAGGTTTCCGTCGTGGGAATCCAGAATTTACGAAGTTGCTGCTGGAGGCCTGAAGTTACCATCAAAAGAGAAAGCTTCTAGTTCTAACGAAATAGCTTCAGCGTCAGGCACTCTTCATCAATCTTACAATTCTCTGGGCATTAATATCTCTATTCCTGTTTACACCACTGTCAAAGGGGTAAGTTTAAGTTGTGCATAACGCATTTCAAATTTAGTGATTGCACTAAAAATGCTATACTTTGTGCCCTTCCTTAGTGTTTAATTTACATGAGAATTAAATGAACGAGCTATATACCTATACTTTACAAGCTTTAATATTCACTTACATAAATATACACAATAGATTATTTACGATTTTAATTTGCGCCATTACATTAATCATCATTAATCATTATACACTGGCGCATTATTAAATTTTCCTCTACATTTCTGACATTCCTTTAGCGAGCAAGCCAAATTAGATCTGCACCATTCAGTGGAGATTCATCGGATTCCTCTGATGGTGAAGAAATGGGATCTGGTTCTGGTTCTGGTCCTCATCCAATGAGTTCTGGGGAAACTGATATCTCAAGCCCAGGAAAAAGTGCCCCATCTTCAATAGCCAATAGTCTTTCACCTCTTCACCGCTCATCATCTTCCCCATCCAAGAGCCTACGAAGAGGTAGGAAAAACACTTGGGACTTAATATAGATACATAACTCGTGAAAGTTTATTTTTGTCTGTAATTGGTAATTACTTTGAAAATGTTTTAATTGTCTCTAAACTTGTTTCCTTGCACAGAACCCTCCTTTGAGTCGGAAGTGTCTGACGACTACGCCATTCCACCGGATGCCTTTGCAAGTGAAACGAATAGTTTAGATATTGCTCTCTCGTCGGGATGTCGAAATCTCGCAGCACCAAGTGTATCTGGAGGAGCCAGCACAAGCTCTGGTGGTTCAGGAGGGATCGTTACTATTGCTGGTTCTTCTGCAGTGGTAGTAGCACCATCTGGAATTCCATTGGGGGTAACAATACCAGCTGGTCCTTCAAGTAACTCTTCAAATAACCCCTCTATTCCCATCATTAACTCTGTGGAAAGCTCTCCTCGCAAAGAATCTTTGGAGAAGGCAGGCTATTTGACCAAACTTGGGGGAAAGCTCAAAACGTGGAGGAAACGCTACTTTGTTCTTCGCAATGGAACCTTGACATACTGGAAATCTCAGGTTGGTACTCACATTCTCTTCAGTCAGGTGAAAGTTTTTGGCAACTTTTTTTCTTCAGTTTTATCTTTTTTTTTCTAAATGAGTTTCTCTATCACACTTGAGTTTTCGTTCAGGAGATATCGCCGTTTATATTTTTACATATAGCTGATATACATTCTGATTTTTTGTAATTTTTATGTGAGTGCAAAAGCCCAACTTGGAAACTTTGCGTGAAGTACATTATTTCTCATCGAACCAAGTTCCTTTAAGCCACTTCTTCTACGTTGTTTTAGTAAAGAGTATGGGGTAAAGTAAGACTATTTTTGAAGAAGTTTTTTCGTATTTTTTTTGCAATCTACAGCAAGAGTCAAGCAGGCGTCCAGCTGGCCGAGAAATAATTCTGGATGAAAACTGCCGAATAATTCGCGGGGAAGGAGCAGCAACCTTTGAAATAGTAACGGGAAAGAAGACTTACTATTTAACGGCGGATTCCACTGCCGCTGTGGACGACTGGGTTCGTGTACTCCAGGTACTTGGATGCAATCACATGTTTATCATAATTACTTTTCTTCATGATCATGATCACACCCTTCTTGAACCGATTGCAAGCTTACTGATACTTGTATTTGTTCATTTTAGAACGTTGTAAGGAGAAATGCAACCAAATTGGTTTTGAGCATGGAAGATAGCAAGCCTACAATTCAAGGCTGGTTGATCAAAGTGAAGAACGGGCATTCCAAACAGGTTTGGTGTGTTCTCATCGGGAAAATGTTCCTTGCGTTTAAATCTCCATCAGACACGGTAATTAATTGACGCTTCTCTTAATATTAAGATATATAAATGCACATGTGCTTACACCTAGCCGACGTACATACTTTTTAATGTTGATCTTGCACGCGTTAGTTATTATGAAACAGAAGTTAATTAGAAAATGCTTTGTGCAGCTCACAGTTAGTTTACTAGTTCTTTTCACCACAAAACGTAATTACTGATTTTACAAATGGAAAATAAAGGAGTTTAAGCAGAATTCTTTTCGCCGTAGCTAATTCATTTTCTTTCCTTGCTCAAAAACTCCCAACTAATTCTACTTCAAGTTTCGTCTGAAGTGCATAATAATAATATGACATACGTGTTCACTTTCCGAGTTATCGATTCCTAAAGATAAAAGCAGAAAAGTTGGCTATGGTATTCCAAGCATTGCACAAAAGAACGTGACTTTTTCTCTATAAAAAGTAAATTATGTACAAATAAAGATGCTTTACTCTGTGTAATGTGTCTTCGACTTTTCATGATGGTCTTGTTAGTTTTCTGGCGAATAGACATTGCTCAAAGTGACATTTTCCTTGATTACGTTTTTTATATGACACTGTCAAACAACTTAATCTAATAAACAAGAGAAGAGCAGACTAAAATAGAGTGAAAGAGAAGAGAAAAAAGTGCCAACATTAACGTTCCTTTCATGCACACACTCAAGTTATGTAATAAGAGTTTCGTAGTTTCCCTGTGTGTGTACTTTTTTGATGATGATGCATGACTTCATCGTAGCTTTTAGAGTCATTTGATATTAATCTTAATTGAGAGTTGACTATGCTGTGTGAGTGTATAGTTGATGATGATGGGGGAAAAGTACATAAAAGATAGTGGGAGAGAGAAAAGAGGGTGAAAGGCAGTCTCCGTAATTTGATACTTGTTTAGAGTGTTAAAAGGAATTAAAGTTGATGTAATTAATGATTTTGTAATGTTCCCTTTCCCTTTTGTCGCTTGCAGGTTACAAGCGGGCAGATTAACATGCGGGATGCAAGAGTTGAAGATGTAGAGCATGGATCAGGGTCGGATACGGATGAGAAGGAGGAATCTGGACCTGCAGGCTTGAATCCAGAGCAAGTCTATACAATTGGAGTCTTTCCTAGTCATCAAAGTCCCATTTACCTGCACTTTTCCACGAAGCAAGAGAAGGTAATTATGACGATTATGTTTTTGGAACTAGGAAAATCGGCTATATATACTCTAAATAATAAAGCAAATATACATTTAATTTGTGTGTGCATCATGAAATTATCATTAAATGTGATTTATACTTTCCTTGGTTCTTTTATTGCACCATCAATAGGATGCATGGCTATATCACCTGACGGTTGTGTCGGGCAAGGGACCAAGCGCTGGAACACAGTTTGAGCAACTTGTTCACAAGTTAATGGAAGTCGATGGGGATCCAAGTAAGTCATTAGAAAATGATTTATGAGTCATTTATGCACGATATTTCTCGAAAATATTAATTACTCTTCTATCGGTTTTTCCTCATACTTTTTTGTATTTTTTTCTACAGATTGTAATTTATGGAAGAACCCATTACTTTTGCATAGTAAAGAAAGTATTACTGCGCCTTTGACATCTTTGTCATCAGAAGCTCTTCAAAATGAAGCTGTAAAACTATTTAAGGTAAGTTTTAAAACGAAAGTAATTATTTACAGTGAAGTTCATTTCTTGATGTTTTTTTGTACTTTCTCCAGTCTTGTCAGTTGTTCATGTCGGTGCCTTTGGACGCATCAGGGATAGATTACCATGTGGTACTAGCTCAAAATGCGTTGCAATTATGCCTAGATTATCATGAGCTTCAAGCAGAGTTGATATGCGCTCTTGTGAAACAAACATCTCGAGTTCTAACGTTCAAAAATTCAGCCCATGTGAACAGGACGCTCACAAAAATAAAACATTCAAGGGTAAGGACTAAAGTCAGACGTCAGAACTTGCAATGCAATGTATTTATTATGTGTCACCTTAATTTTCACTGAATTTTTTGTGGGTATAACACACAATTTATCTTTGTTACATTATAGCACTTTTTACTGAATGCCACTCAGTCCTTGTTTTTGTGCGACTCGAGTAATCATCACGGAAAATTGCACAATCAATCTAGTCAACATCAGCAGTCCTCATCACAACCCTCATCGTTGACAAATCGGTCTCATCAAACTAATAACCATCATGGGACAATGCCAAGCAACTCGGCGAGTAACTCTAAATCAAGCAGTCCTATTCGCACAACAGGACTTCGAGGTGGAAGTGGGAGTAGTAGTTCCAACAAGACGTCACCCGCTAAATCCAGTAGTAATAGTAAATCTAAAGGCTCATCCTCAGTTCCTTCATCTCCGCTCTTGTCCCACGGTCACGGAATGCATTATCATCACTCACTCACGTCCGAGGGCAAGTCCGGTGTTCGCAGCTTTGTCTTCGTTCAAGGCTGGCAGCTCCTTTCCCTGGCGGTTTCACTTTTCCTCCCTAAAAACAATAAGCTTCTTTGGTATTTGAAGCAACATCTTACCAGGAATGTTGACACCAAGTAAGCATATTATCTTTTCCAGAATGATGCCTTTTTCTGATACGATACGACTATCAAATTTAATGAGACCGCACCGTTGTGTGTATGCTGTACTGTCTACATGATGAATGGTTTTTCCTCTCGCTTTTTCAATTATTTAGAAGCGAATGCGGTAAATATGCGGCTTATTGCCAGAGATCCGTGGAGAGAACGCTTGCAAATGGGCCACGGCTCTTTAAGCCCTCACGCATGGAAGTGCTTTCCATCTTGATGAAGAATCCTTTCCATCACTCGCTACCCCATTCCGTTCCAGTTCATTTCATGAGCGGTGCCTATCAGGTAATAGGAATGTTCTTGCAAATTTAACTGTTGCAGAGTGACATGAGCGTGAAATACATTTTACAGATAGATGTAGATAGTATGTAACATACATGTGTGTGTAACTGGTTTCAAAAATCGTGAATGGAAATTGCTAGGTTGTTGGATTTGATGGCTCAACAACTGTTGAGGAGTTTCTACTCTCCTTGTGCCATGAAATAGGATGTCGGGAACCATTTCTATCAGGATTTGCGCTATTTGAAGATGATCCATTTGAAAAGGACCTAGAGCATTCTCTAAGACCAGAAGATAAGGTATACGTAAAGCACTGTTTGGGGCTGTTAGTGGTCCCACTGCTGCTGAATATGTATTTTCTTCCTAATATCTAATTTTATTGCTTACCGAATTCCATTCTACGTTTTTGTTCTGACAAATATATTTTTCGTTTGTTTTAAAGATATGTGATGTGATCTCACAATGGGAGACAGTCTTAAGAGAACGAGGCCTTGGGAAATTTGAGACGAGACGTGTCGTTACACTCACATTTAAATCCAGAATCTATCGAAAGTCGGGTGTACTTCAGGAGACAGACAAAGAAAGATTGCTTCTTTCCTATCAGGCAAACCAGGCCGTAGTTGCGGGAAAATTTCCGTTAACAAGAGAGTTGGCCCTTGAGTTGGCAGCTCTTATGGCTCAAGTAAGATTTTATTTATTATCTCGACTACAAAAAGATAATGCTGTTGGTTTTATCTCCGCTGAAAAATCTCTCCTTGAAATGTTACTTTCCCTTCGTATCCCATTTAAACATTCCTTTTCTATTTACATAGTTAAAAACCCATGCTTGGGCTGTATGCTATGTACGCATAATATATGCGTAGTTCAATTTTACAATGTGAATTCAGGTGATGGATTTGGAATTTAAGAGGGAATTTTTTTATTTGTTGTGGAATGTAGATTGATAGTGGCGATTACCGACCAGATAAAGGGAGAGGAAGTGGAAGCTCTCAAACTGTTGTACAAATACTGGAAAAATATTACCCCACAAGATATAGGGAAAACTTAGCGCAAGACGAGTATAAAATCCTTTGTGATAGTCTGGTGGAAAAGTGGAGTTTCCTGAAAGGAAAAAACATTGTGGATTGTGTGAGGATATATTTGACATGTACGAGAAAATGGCCATTTTTTGGAGCCACGTTATTTAGTGTTACGGTAAGAATATGCAAATACAAATGGTCAATCTGATGTGACTTGTGAAATATTTATGTGCACTACTAGCCCAACCGTAACTTTCTTTTATGGTGTTGGAAATTGAAACGTTTCATCTTGCTTGTTTAGGTTCGAGGGACTCACTCAATTGAAGATGGAACTACTGTTTGGGCTGCTGTGGGTGAAGATGGAATCGCGATTTTGGACCATCAGACTTTACAACAAATAGTTCGATACAACTATGGATCAGTGCAAACTTTTGGGGGTGCACTGGATGATCATTTCATGATTGTTGTGGATGACTGCGGGAAAAAGAGGAGATTACTTTTTGGTGGAATGTCCAAACTTAAGGTAAAATTTAAAGTTTGTAAGTACATTGTGAATTGAGTGGTAGGTACTTATTAATCGTGTGATTTATGTTTGTAAAGGTTTTCGAGATAACTAGGTTGGTAGCAGATTATATCAATGCATGCTGCCAAAACAGTATTTATGGAACAACATCACAAGCCACAAGTGGTCTTACACGTCACAACTCTCTCAAGTCCTGTCGGTTTCATGGAAGCACAACGTTGCCACCTCCAACACCAAAACTGGATCGTAAACATTTAGGTATAGTATAACTTTATGCGCTACCGGAAAATATCTGGCCTCTTATTTGTATTGTTCTACTAATGTCTTGTTAATCATTCAGGTGGTGCATCTGGAAGCCCTGCCCAATTACCACGCTGTGATTCTGCTCAGGCTTATCGCAACCAGAGAACATGACATTTAGCTACGCCGAAACTTCGGCGTCGCTACCAACAGAACAGCTCTGAAGATGATGACTATTAAATTGTACTTAAACCTTTTATACAACCAAAAAATGATAATAATTATTTCGGAATAATAATGACTATTTTCGTCCACGTTAGTCCAAGCAGAGTATTTTGAAAAGAAGATAAATGAAGAGGCTGAAAAGATTTATGATGCATATGTAATAGTATTTATATTATTTATGGAGGTAACTGACATATTGTATGTAGGTACTCTAAGGGTATTATAAGGACATTAGTTTAATTGTAGGCAAGTTGTTCTTATGATTACTTACGCTCATTACAAATTATTGTTTTTTTATTACGAACTGTTCTGGCTAATTAAAAGATTCTCATGAACTGTATAATATGGTTTTTAAATGATGGTGTTTATATTAAATAAGGTTTTGGTTTTTTTTAAATAACCAACCCCTGTCTTGATTTCGTTTCGTTAAGTTGTCGGAGTCGCAAAACGATGAAAATCTCATTTAAGTCAGTTTCATTATAACAATGGAAAATAAATATACGCTTTAATTTCCCAGCTTTAATAAGAAATTGTGCCAAGATTGTTAATTAAATATATTATTATCATTAATTGTGACATACATCAACTGCTCTTAGAAAATCTCGTTGTTTCTATATTTATCATGTCCCTATTTGTATTTTTAATTTTGTATGGAAATACTGCTAAATAAAATAGATATATTATATGTATCCGCTACAAACCAACCTCTAAATTACATTCTTTCATGGATCATTTTGAATTTCATTCATACCTACATAT
>JAQFZH010002469.1:0-16470 GCA_034695485.1 Entomobrya nivalis | reverse complement strand
TATAACGCACAAAATATCGAATAGTCTTATGATTTAAGCTTATACTAAATTACAGCAAAACCATAATGTTTTGTAGTATATATTGTGGGTTCTACCTTAAAATATAGATTTTAAGCCTTTGTTATACAAACTATTTTTAGACCCGTCTTATCATCACATTATGCTTATTTTAAAGAAAGACAGTGCATAAACGTTTTTTTAAAATAAATAAATTAACCGTAGGCAGAACTTAAAGTGTTAATCTACGGTCCGCTTGTTAGGTATATAAATGTGAATGCAAAAACCAAATCCTCCTTTTAAGCTTCCTGAAAGTTGCATTGGTTTTGCATGGAGGTCTTGTTAGAACACAATGAAGTGTGTATTCGAATACGACTAGTGAGTTGAAAACCTACAGTTTTGGTATAAAAAGTTTCACTATATTTTCAAATGCTTTCTATAAACAAGTTCTTCTAAACATTGGAAGTACTTATAAAAGAACCATAGTTGTGCAACGTGATTAGTATAATAACGTATGTTATAGCTAAACACTTTTGTACAGAAAAACTCGCACGAACTATTTTATACTGTGTACATAATGAAAGGTGTTCCCGTACCCACACACGCATACCCACCAGCAAACACAGTCATTGTAAAGGAACTTGCTATGTATGTTATAATCAAAATTCATGACAGCTCATTAGTCGATACCTAAACTAAAATAATTGAACGAATTGAGACATAAGGTTCTGTGTTACAGTTATATGGATTTATCCATTCTGATCCATTATAATTTCGACGGCGCTTATCCGTTGATGTGGACTCGCGTGTTTAAAACTTGAAACCAATGTCAGCATGTATCTTTATGCATTAGAGACGAGCGGTAGTCTTGTTGACTAATATCAAAATTATTTCACTTGATGAAATTGACAGCTGTTATTTTGAGAATTCACATCTATGTATATGTCTGACCCAATTGAGAAGTAGATTTTAGGGAAAGAAACAAGCTATTAGTTCAAATACAGACTTTTTGTCAACTGGAATACTATGTAATTTTCTAATTACTTATATCCTATTCTGAGTAAAACGAAACTTAAAATAGTACGTATGTCGATGAATTGTTTTAGCACTAAACTAGCAAAAACTGTGGTTTTGATTTCTGAATACATTTCACTTAAACAAATTTGCACATGCTTGACTTATTTTCAAAGCAATAACGCAACATACTTTCTGTGTCACGTTTATCGTTGCCACGTACACGTTTATCGCGATAAGAGAACGAATAACTTTTCCGAATTTCACAAATATTATTATGTATCTGCAACCTCAGTTAGTCTTTAGTTCACAATATATAACAATTCCTTAAACGTTCTGACGGCTGACACGCTTTGTAACCTGTTTGTTTCTGATAACCACACAATTGGTTTATGCTTATATACATAGTCAAAGAAAACTAATTTCTATTCACTAAAATATGACATTCATGTGAGCGGGTCACACGTTTTACGTAACTAACGAATCTTGCGTATACTTACAATGTATACCAGTTTATGAAATTTACAGGAAATTTACTCATCGTATGTAGTATTCAAAGCGCCAAGGACAAAGTGAATTGCTTTTGTTGTGGCTTAAACGGTACACCATACAATTTTTAAAGTGCAAAATTTGGGAGAATTGATTTTTGGTTCATTGTGCCACGAGCTCCAACGTTGTCCTTAAATATTTTGACGATAAGTACACATAACACGAAATTTAATCACGTCTTGGCTGAAATTATTAAATTGAACGGTGAACGTTATTTTTATGCAATTATACTAAATATTATTGACACCTGGGTGCTCATATGAATTATATCTATACATACCGGTGTTTTTATGTTCGTACTGTATACCTTTTTAGCAATTTGGCCGAGTTTGGAAAATTATAATACACCTAAAGATGGATAGATGGTAAAATCCGGACAGTGAAAGTCTGTTAATTTTTTATCTCGATATTTATACGATTCGCAAATCTCAAATGGTACAAATTGCTTTTAAATTATTCAATAACAGGTCTAATTAAAAGTGCTGCCTTCTGATTTTTGACTTCTCATTTTTAATACCAAATTTCGTAAACCATTTAAAATCACTTTTCCCGATAAGCTGTTATCGTAGATTTTACTGTGAAATTCGAAGCTCGTAATATTGCTACAATCGATAAAAGGCAAGCATTAGTGGTAACGTTACTGGTCCAGAAAACTTTACTTTATTTTTTTTAGAAAGTACTTACAAAGTTTAAATATATGTATGAGATGTATGACGCAGATTATTTCACACTGTATACACAATAATAGACGCAACCACATCTGCACTCCAACCCATCAAAATATTTTATTGTGTCAGATAATGTTATGTCTGCGATAATCCAAATTCCAAGTTATCCATTAGTCAGCATCTTCACGGGAATAACTAAAGGGATGTCAATACGGTTGTTTGTGTTAGAGTAAGTTGTACAATGTATCCTTTCTTCTAACATTGGCTTCCAATTGATTTAGGATTAGTACACTCAAACACTTCCCACGGAAAATTATCACTATGTTATCTTTGATATGTTTGAAACTAGCTAAATTCTCGTTAATGATCAACAATGCTGCTTCATGTAATGAAGCTGAGACTGCTATTTTAATATTTCCTTGAATTCTTATACCACCAAACACGTGAAACCCCCACAGCCTAAACATACATCTGCGTTTTGCCAAATTGAATGGCATATTCCTGGAAATGATAACATTTTGCATAAACCATACTATAAACCAAACGCGCCAACCATTTTAAAATTACATACATAAATGTAAGTCGATATTACAGCTGTGCACTTTTTTATATTTTTACCATAATATTTTGGTTAAGATGAAATACAAACTGTTATTCATGTTAATCTATTATTTTGTAGCCTTCAATCAGCCCGCCTAGTGGTTATGATCTATTAATACAGTTTGTCTAATCAAATACGCAAATTTATTTTTACTTTTTTTAAGGTAATAGAAATGTAGACTTCCTCCTCCATACACGTCATTACTTATTTTATGTGGGTTGCTATAATGGATTGATTTTTTTAAAAATAATTCCAAATAATGTACCTCTAGCCCAAAAACGTCTGCTTCGAGGTAGTAAACAACTTGCACGATCATGTTATAAACATGATATAAACACGACACGACATACATATTCGGAGAAAGTAAATTTCGATTTAATGAAGTGAACTTTTCTTTAAATCCAGGCATGAATTTGAGGTGACATATGATTCGTATGCATTGCATAACTGTTTACGAAAATTTTAGCCTCTTTATTATCCGTAATGGATCCATCTGTCAAGGGCAAGAACAAATGTTTTTTGGCGGTGTAACATACAAGTCTGTTTTCTCGCAATTGCTAGCCACACAAACAAATTTTGTGGACTATTCATGTTTCCGAAGTAATAATATGGTCATTATATCAGAAATGGAGTAATGGAGTAACTTGACTAACAAAGTAAATATATAATTTCATCTGTGATGACGTAAAAGTGAAATCATATAAAGATGCAAAGATCTAAATACAGACAAAGATAAACACATATATGTAAAAACCTATTCAACATTCGCATTGATAAGTTAAGAATAGGATTAAGCTCACCCGTGGCAAAAAAACAAGCAACTTTTGGTAAAAGTAAACCTATACTTTCAAGGTGGAATATATGTAAATATTATAGAAATATTTTAACTATCACAAAAAGATAGAACTTTCATTATGAAGCTCTGAAAAATTGGGGTAGGCTGAGAAAGTATACAATTTTGCCGAATCTATCTACAGTAATTCCCTACACGTCTTTACCATAACTTGTAGTTGTAACCGGCCAGGTTTTCACCAGACATCCGGTTTATATCAGTTCAACCTTGTTTTCTCATATGGTTTTGTTTGGAAGCACACCAAGAACTAGTCAGCATACAAAAGATCCTGAGGCCATTTTATTCATTCATTTAACTCTTACTTTCATTTTCATTCATTATTTTCCAACTTGTTCAAATAAAAAGTTTAAACCTTCTTTCATAGAAAGTGGTGCATTTAAAGTCGTTCTGAAGGTCAAAGAAAAAATGAAGAAGGGCGATAGCAGATGTTGCCATTAGTATGCATAATACATTTACAAGACTTCCAATTTAGCCTTAGTCTGAAGTCTACATGGTATTGTATTGGCTTGATAGTAACCACAACGTCAACACATTAAGCCCCTAGGTATTAACTAAATAACACGTAACTGTTAATTCATACGCACTGAACTGGGATGATTAAAAGTACACATGGCGTAAGAGAGGATTACCGATCCCAACATTTCAAATGAACTAAATGAGTTGGCGCAAGTGCATTCTCAGAATATTTCCTAATCATCCGCCGCTAGACACCTTATGCAATTGCATGTCGATATTCGTAACTGAATGGTAGTATCTGTATTCATCAAGCAATGTAGATTTTCAACGATGACGAAATTAAATTTCTAGTGCCATTTCCCAATGGCATAAGCTTCCAATTCGTTAGTGTGACTTCTGGTTCTAGTTTCAAGGAACTAGTTATTTTAGTGCTTAATGGAAAGATAATTTGAATAAATATGTGCTTCTCAGAAATATAGGAAGTGAATCATATATTCTGTTTTCTTATAAATGGTGAAAGTAGTCCTGTTTTTCAGCCCAAATGTTCAGTGTTTTGTTTGCCCGGTTTCAACTGTATTTATAAATAAAAGAGATAATACGCCTACAACTTAAGTTTCCCCATACACCTACAACAGAACTCACCATAAAACTTAAGAAATTTCTAAAAAGATGCCCTTCAAAACGTACGTGGGTGACATTTGTCTATAGTTTTAATTGATAAGAAATAACGAACTTAAATATGTGTAGTGATTTTGTTTATACAATTGTAAATAGAAAGATGGTTGACAGTAGACTAATTGTATTATTGATATTGAACAATTTCAACAACAATTTGTCACACTAAATATCTCGTGCTACGAGTCTCTTTCGAAATTTGTGTTTCAAAGGTTTTCTTTTGTTAACTTCATGAATATTTGAAGGAAAAATGAAAGCAACTAAATGTGTGACAAAAAACTACTTTTATTATAATGCCCTTATTCCTATTTAAAAATATTTAAAAATTGAAAAGTAATATCTTTGTTTTCTTAAGATGTTTGTGATACTAATATAACAAGTAGTTCTTCAAATTGATACTGAAAGTTAAAAAAGACTTTATAGTCAGTTACATAAAACTCACCAAAATTCTGTATAATCGAGAATTTGAAAAGGTTTAATGGTCTTGTATAATTTTACATATCAAAATCATTTATACATTTATAAACTCACATTTGACCTGATGTAACATATAAAGAGAATGAAAAATAAATAAGTTAATTTTTAAACCGTAAAGGTAAAAATCCAAAGTATAGAATATATTTTTAACAAATAATACATTGCTTTAAAATTGCATTATAGATCATTTTTTTATTAAAAATAATAATAAGTGAAAAGAACGCCAAAGACGAGTAATGGAGGTAAATACATATATGAAATGGAGTGACCAATTTCTGTTTTCTGGTTTCTATTGAGATTATGTCCTACCCTGCTTTTAACATATACTCTGAGATGAGTATAAATATTCCATTACGCTGCGTTCTCCTGCGCAGCTTAATAGAATAGTTATATTACTCATGCTTTACATTCGAAAGGTATATAGGATACAAGGAAACTTTATTATTCCTGGAAACCAGTCGTTTTCATTCATCAAAAAATAGCCAGGTACGAAATACGATATACTTTTCCCAATTACCTACATACATATTTAAATACTTGTCTAAATGCATTTCTAAATTTAATTGAAGGCGTTTTCCTCCTAGCAAATCCAATTACACCATCACACAATACTCTCGTTATTTTTTTTCTCAATGAACCAAATTGGATAATTTAATCTTACTTTCACATCAATAGCACACCAGATAACGTAAATGGCTCAAAATACGCATTCTAATATAATGCCCTAGTAAATAAAGTATACATATGTCTACTAATACACTATTATTATTTTATTGAATAAAATACCAGGAAATCATTGAAATCTGACTAATTCCTTTAGCTAGTGAAATGTCTAACGAACTTGTTCTGGAATCCACCAATTGAAATTAATGAGAGGATATCTGCGTCAATGAAAATCCATGGGGTTAATGATTGTATGTCTGCGACATAAAAATCAAGGTAAAATATTGGAGTAAATCCCTCAACAAAGCTAGCTCAAATTCTTATCGGACTAGTGTGACATCATGAAGTCACACTACAAAACATGTGGCATTTTTACATTTCTCCCGTATTTTCACTCCATTACAAATTACCTATATCTTTACTTCTTATTTGTTTGAAGTGGGTTAGTTTTTGGTCGCTGTGAAACTAGAAAAGCATTCTGTTGTCTTTTTAATCCTTTCCTGATAATATTTCGTCAACGTTAAAAAGGCCTACATTTGAAAGTTTAATGTAAGGTTACTTCCCATTAACTTCACAGAATAGTTGATGGCATTGAAGCATATAAATAGGAAGTTTAGTTTACGAAGATATATTCATTGTTAAATTGCCCAGAAACCTTCAGAAAAATGGTAGTGCTACGGAAATACGATGTCATAGTAAACTCAAAGTCAACTTTAAAGACCAAGCACAATCGGTGAAAGAAAATTTTCTGAGAAAAGCTAAAGTTTCTGCTCTGTGAACAGACTGTCAATAAAACATTTTTAATGTTGCAAAACAAACAATTCGTAATAATTGTCTCCGATTCTTTTGACACGTTCTAAGTTTAACAGTTCTTGTTAAAATTTGCAGGGGATCCATCCCAAATGTTGCTACTGTTAGTTTGATGCATTTTTGACAATGATGATTTTTGCTGTCCAGAACATAATATTTAATGTGCCAGTGAGCATTTCTTGTGATGTCTGGTTCTGTTATGTGAGATGTTGATATCACAATAATATTTTCTGAAATCCATGCATGCATGAAGTTATGGACAATTCAGGCATGGCATGGCTTCATGCAAGTTCATGTAGATTCATGAGCATATTGAATGGATCAAATCGAAATAATGGTAAAATAATATTTTTTGACAAAAAGTACATACCGTAACGTACCTAGATATTTATTACTTAGATAAACAATGGTTATATGTATGCTTGTTTTACAATTGCAACTTTTATTAAATATTTTTACGTCCGTAAAAACGGAAACACGTGAAACTCTACGCTGTCTTTTTTCATTTGCTTACTTTATTTTTCATTTCATGTGATTAATGTAGGCTTTCCTTTGAATTCATCGGCTCATCATTTTCGATACATATGGTAGCTTTGCTGCCCTAGAACATTGTTTTAGTGGCTACAAAATATTGAATAAATGTAATGAAATGGATTCCTTTCTAATTAATTACATATATACATGCGTTCTACTTATTATGCGAAAACAACCAAATTTTACCCTTCTTGATTTTCAATCTTAAAAACTCTGGAAAACTACTTATTGCATATTCAAACCTCACAGTTGAAATTAAGTAAGCAATTCGTTTAGAGACCACTCATATGTAGCTCATATGCGTTGTTACACCCACGTGTAAGTTTTTGCTTAAAATATTTCACATTTGTAGAAAGAGAAAGTTCAAATATACTCAAAAGACTCTTTGCCTTGGCTTATGCTACTACTTTCATGTAATATCGAGGGAACGGGCTAACAAATTTTAATAGGAGTATTATCACTTAGGTATCTTGTACATACTACTGTATGCTTCAGTGCGGTCACATCTCAAAACACGTGTACCTTTCACTTGATTCTTCGTGTTGTATACTACTCTCAGCTCTACTCTACCAATTAACTCTTCTGTACATATTTGAATTTATAAAAAAAACTTTTGTTTTAAAAATCCAAGCCAACAATTCATCCAAAATCATTAGAACATTTTCAATCAGAGAATGCAATAATCTAACCAAAGAATAAATAATTTTTGAGGATTGGGGCCTTTTAAGTATCATTCATGTATCATTTTTTAATTAGCCCAAAAGTAGTAAAGCGATATACACAAAAATAGCGGACTACTGCTACTCCACGATAACTACAAGAACAAAAGGATTTTATGTTTCGCTATTTTAGTTTTGAAACTAGTAATTTACAAACCATTTATGCGTAGTGTACATCGTAAACAGTTTTTAAGCTACACGTTGAAGTTTTCATTTCGTAGCAGAATCCATTCATTATCTCCAGTCTTGACCACACATGATTGATTATAAAAGTTAACCTTGTAAAACCATACCCAAATCCATTTTCTTTATTTTCAAGCCGTTATAGTAAAAACAGACTATTTTGAACCAGACAGACTATATTTCTTTTATTAACACAAAAGTACCTATTGTATTTATGAACACCTATGGTTACACAAACAAACAGAACATGTTGAAATGTCTGTTATGTTGATGATGTTACTGTCTTCATGAAGAATACATGCGCATTTTTGTCTGTAAAATCGAAAGTCTATCACATTTGTAATTCCAGGTTGCAAACCAAGGTTGCAATCAAATACTTGTAGCTCAGACAATAAATTGTAAACTTGGTAGCTTTGGTCAAGCATCATAAATGGCTACAATAGCTACTATACTGGGAATAAAAATTTAATCAAAACAGGATGGATTGAATTGGAGTTCAAATTATTTCTATTTTTCCTTCGAAATGATCGCACTTTCGTTCGGACTTTTACTTTCACATTGTTAACTGCGAAAAATGTTTCCGTAAAGAATGCCATTTTGCAGCAGCTATGCAATGCTTTTAGTATATTAAGGTACAAAAACATAGTTTTCCTTTCATGCCATAAAACGTGATTTGCAGTGAATACAGTTTTCAAAATCGTAACAAATTGAAGAGAATTTTTGAGAGGAAGTTTATTTGCTTAGTCATATCATGACGCACATACAAATGACAGGTATTGGGTGTCGCCAATATATCTAGTTTTCGAAAGCTTTTATTTGCACTTGGCGAAACAGAAGTACGCTTTCAATACTAATCACATTTGTCATGGTCAAGAAGTTATCTCAGAAAGTGTTTTTTGAAAAGTGCACAAATCTTTGGCAGATCTAAAACGAGTGCCTTGCGTAATTTGCACATAAAATACGTGCACTTATTTCACTTCTTTATTCATATTTTATTTAAAGAGCCAATAGGACTATATCATAGTAAACTAATATTGCTCACTATGATGCATATATGAAAAAAATTGCTTAAAGAGTCAATCTTACTTATGAAACAATTCTATGAAGTGAAAAGGGATAACTTATTCAATAAATTACATCTTGATACATACGAGTAACAAATTAGAATTAGAATTTCTTTCATATTGGATTATAGATTTAGGTAATGTGTATAATATTTGAATACCATAACTATCAAGATTTGAATAAATAACACGTAAACGTTACATCAAAGTAACTCATACATCTGTGCATAAATAAATAAACAACATAAACATAGCCACATTGTTGTCGCATTTTACCCTTTTTATTTTTCGCAAAAGCTTGGAGTATTCTACTCCGGTGAAAACCAAGTACACTAGTCATTAACCATTATTTTAAGCGGAATATATGTATGGCAACTCAAAATAAGTTATCCGTCAGTGATGAGTAGACTTTCACCCAGAATGAACGTCTTGGTAATCAAAATATCAATGAAAGCAAGCTACTGGAGACCTGATGCAGAGAGTTGTTGCGATTTCCCCATTTCTACTCGGGAAAAAGTTGATCTGCATCAAATAGAAAAATAAATGGTTTAGCTCAGCTCCCATGCACACTAGTCTAGGAGTCAGTTATTGACTGCCTATACGATTCACACATTAGTTTTCGCGTTCGGAATAAATCAAAAGTCCATTAAAATGGAAAGTTCATGAAATGAGATTTGAAATATTTAAAAAGTATAAACGATTACATCTCACGCAGCTCAAGAAGAAGCAGTAGTAGATACAGCAGTAGAATTTGTAGACATCGTTCTCAAAATAGCACTTGTAGTAGTAGTTTGTTTCTTGGAACTAATTTTTAGGAACATCATCAAGAGCAACGTCTAGACCGACAACATTAGTAGTTATCAATGGGGTTACAAATAAAACATGTATTAGAAGCACTGTTACATGAACTGTGACAGCACACAAAACTGTAACAGACTTATAAAGAATTAGTCTACATAATTTCGGTTAAGCATTACGTAATATGTTATCTCAAAGAAAATATGTAATGTGCTAGATGTATGTATGTGAGTTTACGTTGTATAATGGTTAACATAAGTTGATATTACCACTTCAAAGACTTTTTTTAATGAAAAGCGTATTAAAAAATATGGTAACGTTACTGTAAATACTGGCACCTATTTTATTGCATATGTTCACGGATTCCATGCTAAAGCGAAAATGCATAAGTTCAGCCATATCTAATTTGTTTATTAGGCTCCTTTTGGAAATTTAACTACGATGGACTTTCAAATTCAGGAAGTTCTCATTATTGTAGGATTACTTCGAGAAAAAGAACAGACGTATACAGAGTACATGATAAATGACTCATCGTAATATTTTTGAAGTATCTGAAATATTTTTGAGTGGATTATAAAACTCAACCTACACATAAAGTTTGTACACTAACGATGGACACAAATTTAGAAGTTCATTTGCTAATAACCAAAAGTAATATTTAACGAAGCATATATATATTTAAATACTACTAGCTTTAAGGTATAAAAAACATACAACAATAGATACTATAGTGCCTTTATACTTAATATATTTGTTTAATTTAAATGCGCTGTCAAAGGCTATTATTCCTGGTTTTTCGAATTAGCTTAGAACGGTTTGGGTGATATTACTCCATAAAATGGCTAATCTGTAAATGTCTTTGGTGATTTTGATGACTTGATTGTTAGGGTTTAAAAACTGCCCAGGTCCTCTTGATAACTCCAACTTGGGGTACGCCAGTGGCATTTTGGATTTAACTACAATTCCAGCTTTTCTGCTATGAAGATTTTTTTGAACTCAAAATCTGCAACCACAGTTTGAAAGCTGATCCTGATCCTTGACGTACTTAGGTGCCATTATTTTTGTGCAAGCCTTAATGCCTGGTTTCTTAGCTTTATTTATCTGTAGAGTTGACGGTTAATTTTTTAGCTCCCTGGCAGCAGGCCGCACTGTAATGTATGGACACTTTTTGAACGTGTTTAAAGTCTTTTTCTACTTTCAAAGGGCCCTTCGAAAGTAGATCAACGGTAACTTTTGATGTGGTCCGGTCATTTTGTAGCCTCATGCCAAGTAATGGTAAGAAAAAACGAAAGTCGCAATATTCGATCGATTTTTAATTACTTTATCGGTTTGACCTTTGACCTTCCACTGATATTTTTGTAGTGGGAATTAAGGCGTTTTTGAGACACTTTATTTTCTGCGGGTGCCTCGGTGGTAAATGCATTGAAGGAACCAAAGTTGTATGATTTTTATGCCTCATAGTTAGCCGTATTTAAATATATATTTGCTTAGTTTAATAAAAGTTTTGGTTATTGGAAAATAAACTTCCAAATTTGTGTCCATCGTTAGTGTACAAACTTTATTTCGTTTTTAACTACTTATAAGTTTATTTCTCATGAAAGTGTGAACTCACTGAAAGCAATTCCATTTTTTGAGTTGGAATTACCAAGAGACACATACTCAAAGAGAATATACAATCTAACCACTCGACATTGAAGCTTTTTACACTTCAGAAACTCATACTTTCCATATTATTTATTTTCATTGCATGTCAATTTATTTTTCGTTGCCTTATTTTCAACATTATTTGCATCACTCTCAATGGATTCACTTTAACATAATACGCATTTTCATTTAACAACATGCAAAAATCGGAATATATTGTTAATTCTATATCAAAAAGGAATACCAAAGCAGTTTTTAGCACCAAATGTAGCCCTCCCGAATTTCAATTAAATTTAACAGCTGCTAAAATTAGAGTCAACGTTCAAGAAATTTGAAATTTGCTTGGATACTTTCAACAATTGATTGATATTCACTGCTATATGTGTCAGCTAAGAAAAAAATCCTTTCCTTCATCTTAAATCTTTCTTTGCCCTTTATTAGTTTTGACCTCAAAATATTGATATACGATGTTTTCATTTTCACTTATATATTCAATATCTGTATTTAAAAAAAGAGACAAAAACATACTGAAGGTCATGCACATAGTTTTTCCTTGAAAATTCAAAACATCTCTCCAAAAAATACACAACAACAAATAATTTATCAATAAATGGAAATTGGAATTTCGGCTTTAATTTTCGCTTTTCAAATAAAAGAACTTCAAGATAAATTTTGGAACAATGCTCGAAAGGTAGATTCACACTTTACAGAGAATTATTAAGCTTATAATTTGCGACCCAGTGTCAATGTTCCACGAAATATATGTTATTTTCCCTTATCTCAATCCATATGACAAAATAGGAATATTCATCCATTTCAATACATATGATACATGCAATACAAGATACGAAAATATAAAGCATTCAACCATTATACACATTCCAATTAGTTTTCAACTTTCTTTTTACTTCTTTTTACCTAATTTTCAACGTTACATCTAATGTTTTGAAACTCATCACGCAATTTTTTTAATTATCAAGCTGTGAATATCATTTTTATTATGTTGCCTATTCGATTTGAACCCAATACAACGAGATAAAATCACTTATTTATATGTACTGTAATCACAATTAATAGCTTCCCCTGGATATGGATATTTCTCATTCAAAAATTACAATCTACGTAATAACAACTTCCATTGACTTCGATGCCCTCACAAAGAAATATGAAATATAACGCAAAATAAGAAATGTAACAAGGTCATAGAGATTTTGCTAAGGGCACGTTCACATTGTAATTAGTCGACAGCAAAAGTTGTTTACTACATAATGTACTCTACATAATATGTAGTTCATAATATACACTTAAACGTAATTGCTACATTATTTCTAAACCAGTACAAATTACCCTTTACCTTTTAAGTTAACATTCCCTTATTTTGAATTTTAGTATCAATTTTACTCTGAAAGTGAGTTCTTGACAACATTACCTTATTTGCTACATTTAGCAGCTTCATTTAATGTTTTTTCCATATATTCCAATTATTCCCTATCCATCATATGGCTTGTACACACTCCGTTCCACCTAGTTAATTCTAATACAATGAAGTACACTTAAGTCGAAAATTTGAGCAGGTGAATTTAATAAAAAAATTCGTTTGAAAACGAATTCATACGGGTTTGTATTGTATTGTATGTAAGGGCTCGGTATATTCATACGGGTTACTCCCTGATTCACAGTTTTTTTTCATAAACTAAATTACACTGAACAATTGGTAATATATTGCACTTGCAAAAGGATTTTTTTTCTAGTGGTCCCAATGTAGAAATGACAGGTCAGCAAAACAAAAACGAAATTTTAAAACCAGCGAAAAAATAAGCTTAAAAGCGCAAAATCAAATTTGGTAAAAATCATGCCTTTCAATACTTCAAAAGTATTATTTTTTCAGACCTGTTGGTTACCAATAATGAAGCACCTACTTTTTACGAATAAATGATGCCATTAAGTTTATTTCATCTGGCACAAATAACTAAGTTAGACTATTGGCTATGTTGTATACCAATATCAAGTTTATAGACCAACATCCTGCTGAGTTATAGAAATAACAATTTGGTCCGATACATATGGAATTCCCTACGTATTTATCCTTGATGAACTTCCCAGTATTTTTAGTTTGAATCGATGTACACCATTATTTACTTTGAAAAACAAGAAAAGTGAAAGTATTGGATCTTCTTACGTTTGTCTCGCCTATAGAACTTTAGCGTTGAAACTTGACTGATACGTGTCTGCATCGTTTCAACATAAACATATAAAATTACACAAAATCCTTGGTACCAGCAGAATTCCTATCACCATTATCTCCTATGCTCTTTCGTAATACTTTTAAGTAATAGAAGACAATGTGTTTTAACAAAAGAAAGATGAGACAGCCAAATTGATTTGCTTTGGTTGTTGTGAAACAGTTATTGGAAGAAGATTCGATCAAGTGATCACTTTCCTTGAAATCAAAATTTTCAGCTGGATTACAAAGTAGATATACAAAAAAGTTCTATAAAAAATCTACACAATAGGACTTCCATACATTAAAAACCATAATCATGCAAACGGAAGATTTAATTTGATATCATTTAGTTTATCCCAAAAAAATATGCTTTAAATTTTTACTGAATGATTCAAAAAAATTGAGCAAATAAGTTCGATTTGGATTTCTTTTGATCACTGTCCATGGAATATCTTTGGATCCATAGAAAAATACTAGACTTACTAAAAATGTAGACATATAGCAAGCAAGTAGAAAATTATTTCATTGTGTGTACTACCAATATATAAGAAAACTGCGTAGTATTTGTTGACACTATTTATCCATAGATTCCTTAAATCCCATTTCAAAGACTATTTGAACGAGAAAGTTTGTTTAGAAAACCCTTGCGATATCTTTTTTAAAGCATAGGAAATTGAAATCATTTGAAGTTTAGCTCTCATTTTGGCAGAAGTAAGGTATAGCAAAAATAAAAAATGTATTATTTTAGGAAACCTTGTTACCATTTATTGTGTGTACCGTGAAGTAACCCACCTAACATTTATAAAAGCGAAAAAAGATTTTAATGTTCAATACGTACATAGATTTGTAGATTGTTGTAAATTCAAAGCTGGATGCATTTTTTGTATTGACCCAACACACCAACATCAGTACTAACCTTACTGGTCCAGAAAGTTTGACTTTGAAATAAACTTTACAAAATACATAGAAATTTTCAAGTAATGTCATCAAGTGAGCTTTCCTCTGACCGTTATTTTCATGCATCGTATCCAAACTTTGGGAATTTAATTTCATGAATGCTTGGATTTAATGTAAAATGGGGATACTATACTTCTAAATTGTGTAACAGTGAATTGTGTGTATGTTAGTTCTGTATGCATGAACCACTTGTCGAAATACTTCGTTTTTACTTCGTATTATGAAATACCAAAGCTGGGCTTCTATCACTCATACTGTAGGCTCAAGGTCTTAACTAGGAATTCTTTTCACCTCCCTTAGTACTGTATGGGACCACAGTATTTGAACAATGTACGTATAAAAACCTCGTAAACTGTACTATTTGGTAATAACCACTTTCACCCTGGAGATTGGTATTTGGTGATCTTATAAGTTTTCCCTAAGGCTTAAGGACTTACGCCAAGATCACTGGCAACTTAAAACAAAGAGAGCTTTGTGTCCTTAAAACCAATTAAATTCGAAAATAATAGTCAATCTGAGCTTTTGTGTATGTATATGTACGTACGTACGCCTAAATGTGTACTGCACTTAAAATCCTGACCACGATCACTACACCTTTAACCAAGCGAGATCAGTTTTCTTAATAAGAGCGTAGAACTCTCTTGTGAACAGGATTTAATAAAAGAGATCAAACTATGCTCTCCACTATTTTTCGTCGAGTAATATGCTTAAGCCTTCAATGCACTTCTGTTCTAAAGCATAATAAGGTTGAAGTGCTGTTTTATACCTAAATGAAAGTTGTAGTGCATAGTTAGATTTTAGAAGAAAAGGGAGAAACCGGATTCCATTTTGTTGTGCTGTTGGTGTTGAAATACGAAAAGTAAATTGAATACATGGAACAAAAACTGGCAATTTTGGTACCAAAAGTTTCACTATATTTTCAACTCGTTTAAGTTCTTTTGAACAATTAAAATGTTTGTGAAAGCCCTTACCACATAACAGTTGGATAACACTCCTGTGTTTAATTTTAATCTTTTAATGGTTAGCTCCATAGTTTTGTGTGGTAATAGAAAACAGTAGCTAAAAATAGAACCCCACTAGCTTTAAAGGACGTTTCACAACGACGAAATATATTTTTCATTTTATAAATATTTAGGATAACTTAGCAATAATAAGGAGTATCAAAATGTGCTAAGAAAGCAATTTTTTGAAATATAAACATTGGAATGAAAACGCAAATGAACATTGCTCAGTCTGCCTCATTAGTGCAGGATTTATTCATCAGAACAACCTCTCATTAGTTCATTGAAACTGTCTTATTTATTATAATCAATAGTGATTTCACATTACAGAACATACAACGGTTATTTTGATGATTCCTCGAATTTCAATTTCTCATCTAAAAGCCACACACACACTTCAATGGTCCATTTTCATCCCGATGTTTTGGTTAAAATAAAAGTTAAACTATTAAATATGTTCGTCGATGTAGTAATTTCTACTTCTAAACCATCAAAACTTTGGTTTAATCTACTGTTTCGGTTCCGATACTAATATCGGAAATTTTTCCGATCAAATCCAATCCGATCCAATCCGATATGCGTA
>JAQFZH010002468.1:0-16472 GCA_034695485.1 Entomobrya nivalis | reverse complement strand
ACTTAGTATGCACATTCATATGGTCAATGGGACGGAGCCTATTGATTTTGGGCCAAATCGGTCAAACCGTTTTTGAGTAACGGTTAATTTACAGTTACATGCATTTTAAATGGGCGATTTTTTTTATTGTACCAATCGATAGATTAAAGCATTGGGATCAAACTTTGTCAAGATACCATAGTCTAAAACTCAATAGTTTTTGAAATAGGGCTAATTTAAAAATAATTTTAAAAAATGACACATTTTTAATTTTTTGACAAAATGACGTTAAACAGAACAAATGATCATTTGCCGGCGCAGCCGGCTTTACTATTTATATGATTTTTTATATAAATTCTGGCACTTTTTTTTCTCATGTTTACATGATTTATTGGAATTAAAGAAGGGTACAGTGTACACACTCAAGTTTGCCCTCAAATCAAACTGTAGTTTAGGGACGCTCTCAGCTAACAAGATTGGCAAACAGACATGTTTGAAGTCTGAGATACTATATTATTCATAGTCTTTTTTTGAGTCAATATATTTTTATTGGAAATGCATTTAGGTTTAAAAAGGTAAACATTTTCGGTGAACTATAAAAATAAAATAAAAAGTATATTTATTGAGCTGTCATGTCATAGGGAATCTTTTATATATTTTTAAGAGCGACTTCCTTTTTTAGCTCTTAAGAGTCAGAGGCGGAGAGCATACACTCAAGGAAAAGGGCAAGAAAAAGCTTGTTCATTTGGATTGCAACTGGGTCAACAAGTTTGTTTTATGCTGCCTGCGTGCCTTGCCTATTTTTTATTACAAAGTTATATAAGGCATGTGTCACTTAAAAAAGTCTGTACTACACCTATAGCATATTATAATACAACATCCTTCTTTCTGAGGTTTTGTATGCTTAAAAGTTGAAGTGATTGATGTTAAAAATGAAGGACACAAATAGGCAGCTGCAGTAATGGAATATTTTGTACTTATTGCTCAAAAAATTTTGCATATGAAAATGACTCCATATTGCAAATTTTCTCCATATATTTTTTTTATACACGTTGCTTTGGTATACTAATACTAATATGGTAATTTTTAGTTGCTCTCAATCACGACCAAGCCAGTATGGAAATTCCCAGAGAGAGAAAGTCTGGTCTTCTAGTTGATCTGATAGAGTTGATGGTCTCTCTCTGGTTGGTTGGCAGCAGAAGCAGCAGTGGTGACTGGTGACAGCAGGCAAACAAGCATGTAGCATACAAAAGTACAGCTCACTTCAGAAAAAAATTGTAAGCAAAGGATTCTTACACAAAAAGAGAGAGGAACCCACTTAACTACGCATATTTCTTCTTTTGAATGTCATTTTCCCAGAGGTTCCCTATTTCACATGTCATCACTCATCATATCCATATTCCATGTGTCTCATTCAATTCTTTCCGCTGAAGAATGAAATGCTCTCTCTCTCATTCATATTTTGTATTCCGCCGTTGCCAGTGCTTCCTATTATTATTATTATTTCCTTCATTTCTCTTCTTTTATTGTGATTGTGTTCCTTGCTCTTACAACTGCTGATACTGACGAGGACGATGATGATCACATTATTATAGTTCATGTAATATAAAATTTGGTGGATCCAGATTGAAACGCCTTTTCTTGGAATGGAACGATGAAACAGAAAATTATGCGAAGAGCAAACCCATATCATCATAAAATGATACACAATTTTCAGCACGCATATTACTTTATGTGTACACAAGACATACATATAAACTATAAGAATATGTGATGACAAGGAAAAGTTTGAGTGCATCATATTCATTTTCATGATATAATCTAAAAAAGAAGATAGCACCATACATACCATGTCGTCTTGCAGTGCAACGAATGCTTTTTGTCAATAGGAGTGCCAAGAATCATCTCTCTCAACTCTGCAGGGATTCTCCCTCCTTGTCCTGACTCAACTTTTCATTCTTATTTCTTTCCTGCCATCTTTTTCCATTATTTCATCGTCACTACCACCACTACTATACCATACCATAATACATAATATCACTATCACTTTTCTCTGTTATGTTATCTCAGCTTTGCAAACAGAACTCGTTTTACATTTTCATACAAAACACACACACACGTGTAAAATATTATTTACCTTTTTTGCAAAGGTTGATACTATTTGCAAAGCAGTAAAAGGGAATCTGCATAACAATTTTTTTTACCACTTTTCTATGTTTGCTTGATACATGTATTATTTTCTTCAGGATGTACTATTTCTTCGCAGAGAAAAAGATTTCATAACATCTAGTTTATCTGGATATTTTTCCATACTTATCTCTTTTAACAATCTGTACACACACGAACTTATTATTAGCATAGTTAGTTTGTTCTTGTTCACTTGACTTTAAATTTTTTACATTGTTATAGACTCTTTGAGTTTTTGGCTTATTCACTTTCAGTCAATGACTTGACTGCGCAAAAATAAAGTGAAATACAAGAAGAGTACAAAAACTCTAATCATTTTTTTTACTTGAGCCTCGTCCTCCACCTCTACAAAAATATAATATATTTTTCTCAAGATTGAAGAAGATGATGAAAATACTAAACAAACTAGTAGCAAAAGTCAAAAGTAAGATATGCCATACAGGAAAAGACCATTTCACTTTTTTATTTACTAAAAAATCGCGTGTGTTGTGAATATATATGTCTGCATACTTATAGATATTTTTTCCTCGTTGTGTTTTCCCTTTCCTTTACCGTCCTCTATTCTGTCCTCTACTTCTCTCTCTCTACCTATTTTTGTGAATAGCATAACAAACAGCTAGAGTGAAAAAGTAGCCATCAAAATACCAGTAACAACGTTTTATTTTTTTAAATTGTAGGGAATTTTTGCTACTTTTTTCTCAGAGAACGTGCTTCTCCACTTTTCAAAAAATATACATAAAAAAGTAGCTCTCCATGTATAACTCTTTGCATTTACCAAGTACAGGTTTTAAAACAAGACAAGTGTGTACTTACTTTATGTGTTGTGTGCGCTCCTTCGCGTAATAAAGAAAGAGTTAAGAAAGTTGTGCTAAACTAGTAAAATATATAGTAAAAAAGTACAACTTGATCCACTTTGTCCTTTCTTTCGCTTCTTCGTCTTCTTCTTCAAGAGTAGTAGCAGAATAAGTAAAAGTGAGTAGCAGAAAACAACATTGCTTTGGTTCATTGGTTATGTTCCATTACCCCGTTTACATGCCCGTCGTCGTCGTACCGTACTAGTAAAGATGTGGAGAGAAAAAGCAACATTATCAACTGAAAGAAAAAGTTGTTTGTTTTTTGGAGAAGGGAAGTAACAGCAAGAAGCAGCATCACAGAGAAGAGAGGAGGAAGAAAATAAATGTGTTGTAAATATAGGGCAATCATCCGTCCGGTTTTTCTTCTTCTTTTTTTCCATTTCCACTTTTTTTTTGCTCTCTATTTTTTACTACTTCTTCTTGCAGACAAGCCTTGTAATATTCAGTAGTCAAGTCAAGACAGTTTGTGCGTGTTATATAGTTTGGTAATAGTGGAGTGGGTGGTTAAACTACATTTATACTACACATGTTAAAATGCACGTCAAAGCATAGCTATAAATTCCACTTTTTCTTGTCCTCTGTCAGGTTGGGGAGTACAAAACTCCTCCCGAAGGTTTCATATTAAAGTCCTGATGGAAAAACGGACCACCAAGAAGAGCAAAAAAATATATCTGTCTTTCTATCAAGCTAAAATATATACCTATGTAGGTACGCTCATAAATACATGCACACATAAACCAACCACCACCGCCACCCCTTTAACATTTGTAAAGTAAAAACGCGTATCGCAATCCCAATTTTCTTATTTTTATTTTTTTGCTTGTACAAATAAAATGTAGACATGGCATACATAACATGGTAGCAATGCTGTGGTAGTATGTCAGTCAAGTCAACAGTAGTAAAGTGAAGGCGGGGAGGAGGAGAAATGATATTATTATTATGGCAGCGGCACCTCCACTAACCATACCACCATCACCTCCTCCTTCTTAAATTCTCCCTTCATCTTCTTAAAAAGTAAAAAAAAATTGAGTGTGTCTGTAAGGTAAAGTTAGACACGTACATACTTATATTTTTTAGAATGGAAATAAAAAATAAGACGCTCGAAAAAGGAAGTGTTCAACGGAGCATAACGCATGTTTTCTTCCTCCCTGACTGACTTGGTGAGCTGCGAAATGTATAAAAAAAGTTACACAAAAAAAATGTTATGCCTGCCTTCCACTACTACTACTTCTCTTGTGACTTACTGACTCGCATTGCGGAATAACAATGTATGTAGTATGTAATGTACTTGGAGTGCAAAAAAAAATGCCGCGACATGACACATCGTCGTAAGTAATGCGTAGGAGTAGCACTACACTAGTCAAGTCAAGGCTTCTTTTTTTTCTTCCCCTCTTCTCTCTCTATTCTAGTAACTCTTAGAAGCTTCATTTCCATTTATTTTCAGCTTTACTCTCAAAGTGGAAGAAAAAAGTAACTTTTTCTAGTTACATTAGTATCAAGTAATCACAATCAGCAGAACATTGTCGCAAGACGTCTTAGTCTTGGGGGTACTTACTGGCATGGCAAGATGAGGTGATGGGCAATAGTGTAATGGAATGGTAACATCTCAGGGAATATTGACGATGTGACAAGTGGCATAACATCACGCAAAAATCACTGTCAAAAATAATTTCTTCTTGTTATAACTTTGTATTTGTGCTCGTTTGAAGGGTATGGCTCTGCGTGTATGTGGATATGTGCGAGTTGGAAGAGTTTTCCTTTTTTAGGTCGGTCGTGTCATGAGCTTATTTTATACATTTGTTAGATAAAACATATCATTATGCATTATTGGATTGGAGGAACGTTCTGACGGCTACCCCACTTGAATTTCTTTTCTTTTTCCAAGCTATACCAGTTCATGTTCATGTTACGTTACATCATTATTACACACGTGTGTTAAAAAATATACGTGGATTCTAGAACTCGACAAAATAATTTTCTCCTCACGAAACAGAGAATTAAGCTATCATTCCGACTCAAACAATGTATGGCACATGTCTTACAAAGTATTCAGCACACACTGCACTGCTGCCAATATCCTATTCAAGAAAAGTCCAATAACAAAATAATTATTTCCTTCGTTCAGTTATCGATGATGGTAAAGTACCAAGATATTTCCTTTCTCACTCTCTGCATGCATTTCATATACAACTTTTTTTATTGAGGTCATTCATTATTATAACAGCCTTTTCTTACTTTGCTTATTATGTAGATCACAAATCACAACAACAAAACTCTCACTTGACTATGACTATTTTCTCTGAGAGGGAATAGCCTCACCATTGTCGATTTTACCTAAATTTCTTTTCTCCATTCCACTTGCATTTAACCTAAAACTCCTTTCACTTTTTTTATGCGACCGACGGGGCTCATACTGTACAACTTATAGTCAAGGATATGGAGTCAAGAATCATGCACGATCATCATGATGATTACTGTGATGAAAATGACCTTTTTCTCCTTACTAAATGCTTCTTTTTTAGTATTTGGGTGATAGTGAGTAGTGACCTGAAAAAATATACTAGTCTGTTCTGGTCTTCAACTTAGTATAGTAATTTCAGGACCATGATCACTACACGACGACTTATATGACCAACTAGTGAATTTTTCTAGACAAGTCATAGCCAAGAATTTCCCTTTCTTTTCTGCCAGCTCGCGTCCGACACGAGCCAAGATTTTCAGATTTTTCATGTAATAATGACTATACTTTTTTGCTCCTGTATGCCATTATGATTATCTATCTATTATAAAAACAGATTCTTCTTTTCTTGAAAAAGATAATATAACAAGTGTGTATATAGAAGGAAGAATGAAAGGGTTATCGGAATATCTTTTCAGCGCGTCTTTGGCGGTACCGCTTTGGCTGCTGTGTGCTTGGTGTGATGATTATCATCATCATTATATGTATACATCTAATAATAGTAATAGCATATCAGTAATATATTACGTAGATAATGGCGATGATGATAATGATGATCTTACTGATATGATATGGTATATGATGATATCGCATACGTACAATAAACTTCATCTTTTCTTCACCGTGTGTGCAGGATATATAATGCATGTTATGGTCATTGATATTGTTGGATGTAACAAGAAAAAAGTTTTTTCTTGAATATGAAATGGGTTTTAACAGTTTATACGATCGCATATCAAGATCGGCATGATCACTTCTTCGACAAGAAATGTAGTAGCGAGCGAGAGAGCACGATAACAGATTTTGATATTATTATTATTGCAGGGCTTTTTCCTCCTTACATTATTATTGTTATTGGCTGTGATTCACTCAAGGCAAAAGGGCTCAAAAACGGCTAAAATAAGTAGGAAGGAGGTCTTGTCTTGAGACAACTCATATTCACCACACAACCAATGCTCACCGCCACATGCACTCGTTTTCATGAATAATACTTCAAAATGAAAACTGAAAACGTCCTTGTATCACATTCGCTTTTTGTACAAAGTGGGGTAAAGGCTTTTATAAAGCGCAGACAATAAAAAAAAAGTTTTCCTGAAAGGGAATCGTAAGATGATCATATATTATTACTACTACCATTATTATTATTGCCGTTTTCAACATTCCTGTGAAAACTTATTTAAAAATATGATGTGATGTTTGGGTAGTTGTATGAATTCTCTGGGAAAGGGAGAGGCGGATGCCTCTGGACTTAACTGGAATGTGTGTGGGTACTCCCACATTCAATCATCATTCATGCATACAATATGCATGAAATGATATGTGTTGTATGGGAAAAGTTTCCTCCTTGCCTTTTTTCGGACAGAAGAATTGGAAAACTTGTGGGTGGGTAGTTTTTTAGAGCAATCTGATACAAAAAAAATGGAAAATGCGATAGAGGATATAGCAAATAGCAACTTGTATTTCACTCATACACAGAATTACATTACATACACGATAATATATGTGTGTTGTGTGTAGTGGTGTGAGGTGGTATCTTTCGCTTGGCTGGACTTTCTCAGAAATTGTTGTAGACTTCACATGTCATGACCCCTCTCTGGTGACTTTCTCTTTGGCTGCCATGAAGTGGCAAGGCATGGCATATGAATGAATGGATAGACTTGAGGCCAAACTTGGTTAATACATGGGGATAGTGGATACGGGATACTTATACACAAGTGTAATGATAGGTAATAATGTATATGTATCAGTTTCACTATTTTTGGAAAGAGATGCTCTTATACACTTACTGCAGCTATTATTATAATATGCGGTGGAGCATGGGGTTGAGAACGTGATTTGGAACATTATCAGCATCATGGCATATGGCATAATGGTATAGGTCGGTGGGGGGGGAAATGAATAGGAAAAGCCAGGCAGGGAGGAATGCATGCATGCATGTTGTATGATGTTTTGAAAGAGAGGCTTTTCTCTTTTTAAAAGTAAAACGTGAACCTTAAAATATAGCAGCGTGGCAGCGGCGGTGGTGGCAACGGTGCTGCTGCAAGTGGTACTTACCACAAAAACAGAGACGAAAATAGAAAGTCACATACACGGAATGAGAGTCATGTCTCCATTTACATGTAATGCAAGTAAAGTATATGCAGCGGAGCACCAACTGAAATAAATGTGAATGCAAATTCGTCGTTGTCTTCGCGTCTTCTCCTCTCTTGTATAATGATAATATAGAGAAATCGTACATTATGAAAAGAGGCTGTATTGTTCACTAGTAGTCAGGTCAGGCCAAAACTTAACTACTGAAAACTGCAAATAATATCTTGTCGACTGTAAAGAAGCTTCTTTTGCTATTATATAAAGCAACCACACATACAATTATAATATCATCAACATCATGATCACTCGTTGTAGTAGAAGCAAAAAGCAAGCCAACAAGAAGAGAGAGAAACCTTTATGTTTATTTTCTTCTCCTGGTAGTGGCATCGGCGTGGCATAGAAAATGCGCATATATAGCATACATTAAACCGGCAAGTTTCTTCTCTTCTGGAAGAATTTCTAATAATAACTGTGTATTGTATAGTGTTTTATGTGTTCATAGATGCTCTTTTCGTTTTGGGTGGATGAATTAAGCTCTCTTTTCCTAAAAGTCTATCGCGTAGCTTTTCGTGGATCTCTCTCTCTTTTCTCTCTTGTGTAGCTTTTTGGTCTGGCCAAAATGTGATATTGTTCACATCAATTACCTATTCTAATATGCACTGCACTCATTTACTACTTACTCTTCTGTTTCCAACACATAACACTAATATTCCGCTCAATATGTACGTACATTAACTTTCTTTTCCATATAAATAGTTTCCTAATGTATATTGGTTAGATGCTCAAATGCGCAGCATGACAGCGGCACAAAAGTTGAAGATTAAAAAAAAGAATGTTGTTCGGTTGCGTGCAAAGGAAAGATATATTTAATGAGCAGTGGAGAGAAGGCTAGAACTTTGGTGAATTCTAATGATGTGGATTGGATGCCGGTGTGCTGGGCTGTGTGTGTGGTGTGGTGCGATATGCTTTTTCAGTTTTTTCTGCTGTTCTCTGTGTACTGGGCCGCGATAAAAGGTTATAAAAAGCTATAAGGAATTGAAAAGATAAAATTTTATCGCTATAGGCTATATTGCTTTTGCAATGAATGTCTAGAGTCCATAATATATGAAGGTGTTTAATGTAATGTACACTTTTCTTTCTCTGTTTGAGAAGTAGCAGGCGCATTTCCCTTTTAATCGTTTTTTCCTGTAAAAAAATGGTAGCTTATACAAAAATATGTACTGGGGCATTGGAACATTGGATGTTGGAAGCATGGAACCATGTATTCTGTCAATCCTCTGTGTTTTGGGCTGTGTGAAGGTTCTTTTTTTTACCGACGACCGACATGCCTGACAACAGAAACAGAGGTAACTTTGCTGAAAACTCTAAGGAGTAACGTGAAACATGTCTGTGTTTATTATGCAGAGAGGTAGAGAGAGGCAATGTAGAAAATTCCATACAATATATCACATGACTGGTCACTATAATAATAATAACCTCTGGTGTATTTTGACTGTATCGTGCGGATAATTGAGGTATTTTTACAGTTCTCTTGTGCGGATCATTGTGATCATGCATGAACATGTTTACTCAAAGTCCCAACCAATAAATTGGTGATTGAAGTAATGAGTTCTTCTTTTTTAGAAAACAAGAAAGGGTAAAATGAAACGGAGAAAAGTAGGATATTGCACACACACGCACGTGTTTATTTCAGGAGTCTCAGACGTACAACAAAAAAGCACGACACAAGAATATTTTGTTTAAGAAGTCTGGTTTTCATAAAGAATAACATTTCGGAAAGAAATGAACAGAGGCTCGTCAACCCGCAGATTTTTTATTTATTCTGACATGTCATGACATTTGCCTGGCAGGGAGGAAAAAGCTACTGGACATGTGAAAAACTAGACATTTGTGATGTGTACATTACTACAGTGCTCTGGGCTGAAAATTATACATGACTTGGTGGAAAGCCGGGTAATCATGAAATAAGGATATTTTCATCTTGCAGGTCAAAAAATGTCAGAATAAATTTTCAACTTGCTGGACAATAAGTAGTCTGAAAGCTTGTTATTAGTATTTTTTTCTTCTCCGTTTTTCGGATTTTTATTAAGCTATTTTATTTGTCACGCAGCACAGCGGCGACTTTTTTTTAAGGAAAGCATTACAATTTTCCTTGACGTATGAATATTTGTAAATAAAATAATACTTCCGGGATATCAACAAAATAGTTGTAGAATGCAGTGCACTTCTTAATACACTGTTATGGGGGGTCGGGTATTTTATCTCGAAAAAGTGTTTGACTTTGAGCACAAAATCAATTGTCCTTGATCATGAAAACCTTTTTATTTCCTCCTAACAAACAATGTTATCTACATATCAGTAACACCACCACCGCACCGACACGAAAGAAAACTTTCATTGTAAATAGGTTCAATTCAGGTATACCATTTGGTTTCCCCATGTAATTTCGTTGCATGTGCATTGCTTTGCAGCAGGAATCAGTTCCAGTTTACGACAAAGACTTTCTTTATTGCATTTTTTTAGTTTGGCTTACTTTTTTTTATTAAGGTATGGTAGATAAAGTGGTTGAAATAGGGAATATGACACGAGAAAATCATTACTATAATCATAAAAAAGTTTGTATGTGCAGCTTCGTGTAATCAACAAATCAGAACGAAATGAAATGATCGTTGTGTACAAAATGCTGACTGTTTTATATCACCAACGTCAAAATACTAACTACACAGTGTGCACATAGACATATGTGTTATTTTTTATGAATATGAATGGATATAAATACTAAAAGGAAACCAAAATGCCTTATTGCATAAGGTTGAGAAGGTGTCAACAGAGAAAAAGATACATTTTTTTTGGGATATCAAAGAACAAACGTAGAATATTGGCCTTGAACAAATATAATATGATGGGAAACGTCAAGACGGTTTTATCTTTATCTTATTATCTAATGAAATAAAAATATACTCATGTCTAAAGAGTACGAAAGTTTGATTGTTTTAGCTTATAATATTTTTAGCTTGTGGGGCCGACTGGTGTGGCGGTGGGTGGTGGGGTGATCACGATCACCATGTTATGTCGTATATACGTATTGTATCAGACAGAATTGACAACTCACCTTTTTATTTGTTTTTTATCGTTTTGTATGACAGTTTCAGTTGGTCAACAACAAGGTCAATCAGCGTGCTCGTGCTGTGTGATTTTCGTGAAATTTACAACTTGTCTCATATTCAATATTTTCGTGAGTGGGAAGTTTCTTTATGCATAATATGTTGTGCATGTGTCATTTATGTTGATAAGTTTGCGATATTGGTGACATTGCATAATGAAATCGGTATATTTCTGGTGTTTGTTTCCCTTATCATGACTTATCGTATAGATTTATCATATGCCAGAGTATTCTGAGCAAACAAAATGAGTTTTGTAACCACGTTTTGTACTTTTGTGGGTAACCTTTACAGATTGTTACACGGGTTGGGTTTTTATTATGCATTTGCAAATATAACAAGCTTTTGACATTGCACTTGAACCTGAGCTTGACTTCCTTCGTCGTACATTTTGATGAAGATGTTAAATTTTGCAATAAATGTCTAGCCCATCTGTCAGTGCAAAACAACGGAAAATATTATGTGGTCCATAATAATCTATTTTGTTTTAATGGTTCTCTGCAAACTGTTACCCAACCGGCAATTAATATGCCAAATGTCTAAAACAAACAAAAAAAGCAGATGTATCATTTGTTCAGAAACCACACAGAAGGCATAATTGCTGTTCGTTCATTACTTGCTGGTACAAAGTGCACACACATCGCAAAAGTTCATACAATCGTTTGTGTTGGTTTGTGTGGCAGTAATTTTCCCGATGCACAAGAAATTTATAGCAATGTAGCAAAATATGCTTGCAAAATTATGAAATACATAAACAATTACCTATGAGCTCTATCAGTTTGGTATTATTGGTTAGTCATTTGTACACGGCCGGAATACAATATTTGCAAAAAAGTAATTAAAGATCTGGGATAACTGAACTTGAGTCGCATTACAAAACACAACGAAAATCTGTTTAATTTTAACTTTGTGGCGTAGGTTTCACTTGAGCATTTATAATATACACTGTACTCTGCTGAATGCTAAATTTAATTCACTCTTTCCGTGATAATGACCAGATAATTCATTTTCAACGTATAAGGCATACGGCGCTCAGGGCATGTAAGAGATAATGAACGAAGATTGTATTTCTCGCCTTGAAAAAGCGCAATTTGTAGTGTGCAACCTTAAAAGCGAGCAGTGAGCCCTAAATCGTAAACAGCGACATGACATGCTATATCAAAGAGGAAAATCATGTTTTCACCTATAATTCATTAAAGAAACCATGTTTAGCATGTAGCACACTGTATTTGTCTGTTTTCGTATGTAGCAGCGATGATTTTTTAAGTCGTGATATCCCAAATTACGTTTTTTGAATAGTGTAATTTGCAAACAAAATATATGGCTTGCTCAGTTTATAAATTTTTAAAGCTAATTACTATAGAGTTTAATTAAGTACAAGTAAATTAAAATATTATGCCTATCCATGTATAGAAGTGTGTAAAATTAACAATCGTATGATTTTTTTTATGTAATGATCTTGATCTATTTAACCTGAATCTGAGCTGTACTGACTGACTGATTGGATTTTACCTTGTAAACTTGCAATGTAGCGTACATAAAACAATCATTCGTTTTAAGAAATGCCTCTATACAAGATTTTCCATGTCAAAATGTACACAAGGTTTTTAATCTATATTTAACACAACAATTGTCACAGTCATGTGTCTAGGGAAGAGTTTACTATTCATTCCCCATTCCCATGTGTAACATCCCACCAATCAATCCATTTATATTGCTTCATTACAAGAAAAAAGAAGCGTTAGCAATTTCCTCCTTCATCCTTTTGATCTTCTTACAAATACCAACAAGTTACGAAACATAACTATACATTAATGTGACATCAAAGCACCTGAGTATTGCATTTAAAATACTTTGTACAATTAATAGTTGTCGTTCGTGGAATGGTGTAATTGGGAAGTGTTGGGTTGATTACAACATATTGACTTCAAAAAAACATAAAAAAATATCTCCATTATGTCTTTTACATCATATCATAGTCAACTAAGGTGAAATAGATAGTACATATTGCTTAATTGCTAAATCTAATTTAATAAGTTACGATATCTGGAGGAAATCGCAAATGAATGAAAAAAACATCAAAAGTGGAATCATTTGACATTCCAAAAAATAACAACAAATCACATAACATGTTGATAAAATATTACTCCTTTGATATCAATCGGAATTCAGAACGTTATATTTTCACAAACAGTATACTCAGAAACAAATTTCTAAATAAAATAACATTTTTATTTTAGTACTTTGATGTATTTTTTAATGAAAAGACTTTTCGAGTAAAAAATGCTTTGAGACTCCCATCTTGCTTTGCTGATAAAAAAAACATGATGATCTCTATCTTATAAAATGGGAAAACAGAATAGTCCACGACATAGTCCAACATAAAAGTTGTGTGTATGAATTTTTTGTATTTGATTTCGTTTAGATAATTTAATTAAATACTAAAATTATAATACATTATAATATAATAACAGCAGCAACTATACTGCAAACCTGGTGTCAGTTCTTCATTGTTCATTGTAAGCTTGTTGTGCTGACGCTGACTGACTGATTATAGCCAACTACATAGTCAATTCGGTGAAGTAATAATAACACATGAGAAATTTCCCAGGATAAGAAGACTTGATAAAAAAAAGTATTTAGGGCGATACCTGAAGCTACTGTGTAATGTAAAATTGTAAACTGATTTGCTTTACGTATAAAATGAACAGTAATACTAGCGAGGTGGGGAAATTGAAAAATTATTTATTATTACGAAAGCATTGTTGCATGCAAAATAAGTATATACATATGTAGATTTGCTACCAAACAGGCGTCATCATAAAAAAACGAATAACGTCAATTGGATGATGGGTGAATAAAACTTAGAACGTGATAGTCAATTGAGTCATAAACCAGTAAATATAGTTTTAGAATGCAAAATAATTTAAGAGTTATAAAACAGCAGTTTCAAGAATACTATACCTACTGCATTGCATACACATTTTATCATCATGATTTTCGTGAAGAATTATCGCAGAATTACAATGACGCCTGCATTCCATCTTCATCATGATGGATACATTATGTTGATTTTTTTGTAGAATTTCTCAGTTTTACCCAAGGTTTAATATCATTGTTTTTTGAAGTTTTCTGATTTCTGGGAAAAATATAGTCTGTGAGTAAAAAAATATATGCAAAAACAAACACAAAGAAGGAAATGAATATGAATGAAGATGAGGCAACCAACTGGATGAATGATGATGGAGGATGGGGGTTCAATGAAACGTAAAATGTAGAAAAAAAGTTCATTGAAATCTAGAGAGGAAAAATTTACTGCTCTGCAATTTTGTTGTTATACAATTTAACTTTTAAACATTAGGTTTACGTTATATATTTATTTAATAAAAAAACAAGATATCACGAAATGGGAAAATAGGGAAGTTTACAAAAGAATAAAGGAGACGAGAGGGAGGGGGACATGTAGTTACACAAGCTATTTACAATTTAGGCTAAATTAAGGTAATAAACGCGTCACAAAACTTTCTGGCATTTGCAATTTTCTGCTGAACACTTGAAAAGTGCTCAAGTGAAAAAAAGGAAGGAAAGGAAGAAGGAGAAGAGATGATGTTTACAGGTATGTTTTTTTGTTATGTGTAGCATGAAATGGGCAAGCCATTAAATATAATACTGGTGTAGTGTAGACAAGCAGGTATCCAAAAAATAAAAATTAAAGGAGAGAAGGCGAATATGTTAAGCTATTATATTATGTGTGTGTGGCATAGACAAAACTTGGTGAAACAACAGCAAACATGAAAAAGAGTAAATATTTATCTCTTTTCTGTCTTTGTCATCATAATATAGTCGAGCCCACTATTCATCAACAAAAATAGCGTTTGTCACCATTATGATCATCACTATATATCGTTGTTTAAAACTTCTTTGTCATCACAAGCTTTTCTGTGTATATTTTTTTGAAGAAGGAAGTAATGTATTTTTGGAGTTAAAATGGAATTATGACAGGTGAGTGATGGTTATGATGTCATGACTTTGCATTTACATGGTTTATAGTGTGTGAATACATTTATGGATAAAGTTTTTATAGATATTCTTATATATGGAGTTTGTTGCAAAACACTTTAGCAGGAAGTTTTTAAAATAAAGAAGTTGAATATATATTTATCTAGGATGATTTTATGATGACGATGACGGTATTAGTCGGAGAGGAAAAGTGATATAAATGGACTGGTTGTAGGAAAAGTTTTAAGAAAGATGTATTAGCAGAAAAAAGTTATAGTGTAATTTGAAGTATTACTGGCACGTTTACGCAATTTGAGTAATAAACAGGTTTTTAACTGCGACACATGCTTAGGAAATTGAAAAGAGAAATAATTTAATGTCCATTTTCTTAATTGCTTGTCATCCTCATCTTTTTATTGCTGAAAAACCATGTCCAGTAACAAATATGGATGTATGTATATGGAATGAAAATTTGTTAATCTTTTATTAGTTTAGAAAGTTTTGTCATAAAAATTATAACTATTTTTTAGTCTTCCTTTTTTTCCTTGTTGGCAGCAGTTAATTATTCCGCTTGATGTAGCTCTCTCCCTCCCTCTCACCTCATTAAAAACTACCCAAGTGCATAAGTAGCTGTTTTACAAGATAATCATCCTTTGTCAGTAATTCTGCATAACACGACACAATAAACCAAGAACGGCTAAAAACAAAGCAGAATGATACTTGTTATAAAAAATCTTTGTTAATTTAAATTTTAATCGTATAAAACATATGTACACAAGCTTTAAGTGCTACGAGTGCTACCGTATTTTCCACTGATTTATTACGATACGGATACGGATTATGGATGCTGCCAAGATGTTTAAGCTGTATGAAATGAGTGTGGGCAGTCAGTTGGATGAAAATAATCCGCGTAAAGATCTTGTGCGTAATAGATTATAAAAAAATAGAAAGGGAAATGATGTCATGATATGATATGAAGGAAATGCAAACCAAGCTAGTAGAACACACTCACACACATGCCGTATTTTTCGTAACAGTAACATAATCCCGATCGATTACTACTACCGTACATGCATAACAACACTTGAATCTATTATAGTATTTCCCGTTGCAACAGATCATCTGAAATCGAAACGTATCGGACGGACGTTTGATGAGATTTATGTTACAAATGAATTGTTTTTGTTTGTGATTCTCAGCTGCAAAAATGGGATAACCATAAAAAATGCGTCATAGTTATAATTGTTATAAAGTCATTTTCACAGAGTCAGTCAGTGAAGTGCATCTAGTGGCTTCGTGATTTCAAAATGGATATGGGGAAAATACCAGCAGAGTTTACTTACTGATGATAGTTCTGATTGTTCACTGTTAACTTAACCGAGATTCAATTTAGTAGTCCAATGCACCACTGCACTTGTTATGATCATACGATAAGATGGAATATAACTTTGCATGGATGAGAAATCGAGGGAAAAGCGTGTTTTATGATTCATATAAGAGGAATGCGGGGTGGTACAACTAATTTACTCGCAAAAGCGTATGTGTGATAATAGGCATCATCACAAAGACGCTATTACTCAAAAATGATAAAAATGACGCAGTTGTTATAATTAGTCAATAATTGCGTTTGTTTTTTAGAGTTTAGATTTAGAACAGAGTTTTTAGATACATGTAGAAAAACAGATTATTTTTTGAGACAATGAAGGTTTTTGTTAAAAGCGGAGATATATCTCTATTCTTCTT